>VWZW01002312.1:588424-884306 GCA_013397115.1 Edolisoma coerulescens | reverse complement strand
GCTCTGGATGCAGCCCAGGACGCGTTTGTCTCTCTGGGCTGTGAGTGCCCATGGCTGGGTCATGTCCAGCCTCTCATCCATCAGCAACCCCAAATCCTTCTGGGCAGGGCTGCTCTGATCTGTTCATGCTCAACCTGTGTTGGTAGTGGGACTTGCCCCAATCCAGGTGCAGTACTTTGTGCTTGGTCTTGTTAAACTACATGGGCCCACTTTCTCCAGCTCGTCCAGGTCCCTCTGGATGGCATCCCATCCTTCAGGAGTGCCAACAGCATCACTCAGCTTGAAGTCATCTGCAAATCTGCTGAGGGTGCACCCGATCCCTTTGTCTGTGTCACGGATGAAGACATTAAGTAACACTGGTCCCAGTATAGACTCCTGAGGGCACCACTTGTCACTGATGTCCATTGGGACCCTGAGTCCTTGACCGCGACCCTCTGGATGGGATTGTACAAGCAATTTCTAATCCATCTAACAGTCCACTCCTCAAATCCATCCAATTTAGAGATATTTTTTATTAGCAAGTATTCTTCACAGAAAAATACAAGTGGGTTAAATGCATTGATCAAAATGAATTTTGACTGAGACTAGACAAAATGGTCACACTTTGTACATGAATTCTTGGCACAATGTTAAACCTTTGAGATGACTGACTTCAAAGGCTCTTGCCAAGGGATATCATAAAACAAGGATATGTGTGATGGGTGTGGGCAGGACAACAATGCCTGGACAAGTGTGTATTGCTCACTTTTCTAAGCAATACTCTGTAGGTCTACATAACTTTATGATTTAACAAAGATAATTTGGCCAAAATGCTGGACGAGTTTTACATACCAATTATGACAGACTTGATATTGGTGCCACATCTCTCATCATCCTACTATCAGTTTTACCTCCACAAGTTCCTCTGCATAGCAATGCTAGAACCTAAAAAATTAATTTTGGAAAAGGTCTACATGTGTTATATGAAAATATGTAGGTTGTGGATGTCCCATTCCTGGAAGTGTTGATAAGGTTTTGAGCAACCTGATATGGTGAAATGTGTCCCTTCCCATGGCAGAGTGGTTGGAAGTAGAAGATATTTAAGGTCCCTTCCAACCCAAACCATTCTATGATACCATGATTCTTTGCATAATTAATAGAATCATTCGTATTATCCAAACTGAAAAACATGGACATCTTACTGAATCCTTTATTTTTTGGACAAAAATCACATGCCAAAATTTCCAGCATGCACATGGGATGGTACAAATGGTATTGTAACTGTGATGATCTAAAGACATAAGTAGAGAGACCAATATGCAAAGGAGGTAATTTTATTGGGTCACTCCGTGTATTTAAAATACAGAGAAGACTTTGGATCGCCTTCAGTAGTCTGAAGTCAAGCCGCAGTAAGACAGGATACAAACTGATATGTTTAAAATGCACAATATTGTTACAAATATTTACATAGGGAAGGGTTGTTGAGCTGAAAAAACCCAAAATGTACTTTGTCTGCTTACACAACAATTAGATCAGAAGGACCTTCTCCCACTACATATTTTGGTTTTGCTGTCAAGCACCCTAAAAGTGTTCTGGCACTGAACAAGTCCCTGCAGGATGTATTTTGCTGTGTTTTTCTGACCCCACAGAGGGGTCATCTGTGAGAGATGACTGAAGAAGGCACTGACTAACCTCATGAGTTGTTCAAGGTCTCCTTCCTAACATCTTCAGAGAACATCATGTTTCTACCATGCATGGATTCAAAGTTTGTTAAACATCATTTTCTCTTAATCTACAGTTATTTGCAAACTTGTACCTTCAGTGTTTTGGGTTTTTGTAAGAGCTACTTGTCTATGGGAGGGTTGAAAACATCCCTATTGTCTATATTTGTCAGAAAACCTTGATTTACTTAATGATGTACCGAAACAGACATCTCTGCTTTTTGTATACCAATTGGTATCAGATTTAATGGGAAAATTATATTTGGACATGAATAAAAGTATTCATTCCATGTAAAAGCCTGAGGTCTGTAAAAAAAATTTTAAATACTCTTTTCTTTTTTTGAGGCCTACAAATTTGTAAGTCTTATATGCTTTTCTTGGATAAAATTATTGGTTTTTGGCTTCCATCCACTACATTTAAATATTCTTTTTTTTGTTATTTCCATCCATCAGTTACAACAAGGTGAATTAAGACTTTTGGCTTATGCTCATGTGCCCTAAACTGGACATAATTCTGGCTTGTAGCTAAAACACCTGAAACCCCAGAGGAGTCTTTCATCCAAGTACCAGGCAGCTGCATTCTACTCAGTTATTCATTCTACTGTAAGGTGACAGAATAATTTTTTTTGGTACATTTTGAAAACTTGAAAAATAACTGAACACTTTTCAGAATGAATATGGCATGCTTCTGTCAGTGAAACTGATAAATTCATTTTTTTGAACCAAAAGTAAATGCAAATGTAGCAGTCATTTGTTATAGGTACATAGAACCTTGACAGTTCACAGGACTGTCATAAAAATTCCAATTTCCATGTCATACAGTGTGCTTTTTCTCAAGTGTCGTTTGTATCTCAAGGCTGTTTTTATTTATACTTTTCTGTGCCAGAGAGACTGGAACTGAGCATCTTGTTCTGAGCAAGCTTTGGCAAAAAAGTTTATGTGTTGGAATTACTGGGCTTTTACACTGTAAATATCTCAGTTTAGGTAAGATGGAGTCTATTCTATGTATTTAAAGACAGAAGACAGAGAAACAGCCAAAACAAACACTCCCCCCGCTCCAAATATGTGTGCTCCTCCGAGAAAATGCAGAGTTCTTTGTGTAAGGATTTCTTTCGGGAATAGATTGGGTTTTTGACATTTGGGAACTGTGAGAAAAATTAATATAGCCTATTTAATTTCTGTTGGGACCTCAGCATAGAGCACATTTTTTGTATATAAAGAAACTGCATCAAAGATACATAAGGTACTATCCTACAAAAATGAAAAAATGAATAAACCAACAGAAACACCCAAAAGAACCCTGCCTACAAACCCATGAAATTGGCTAATGACCTTGGGCAAGAGGTTTTTTTAGTATTCTCAACTGTGTTATGCATGCAGCCAGCATCTTGCTTGATTATTTAACTGTTGCAGCATATTGAGCACTGGTTTTTGTTAAGCACCTTGCAATGACACTTGGAGTTTTTCCTAAGTGATTGTAGTTCATTTAGACTTCATTAGAGAAGATGAGTAGCACAGATTATCCCTTCTAATGTGCATGTTTTAAATTTCTAAACATTAAATTTTAGTAATTATGACTCTGTCCATTCATTTTGATTCCTTTACTTTCATGCAGAAATGTTTCAGTCATTTTCCATCCTGGCTATCTAACAGGGATTTTTCATGTGTTCTCAATTTAAGTTGTTTTTCACAATGTTATTTTACTGTTTCACAGTAAAAATGGAGACATTGCTGCTCTTTTTTCACCACATTTAATGTTCCTTTTCTTTTCCTCTTTGTTTTGTGTCTCCTATTGAGCTCTTAATCAATAATGACATTTTAGGGCTTGTACTTTACTGATCCACTTGGGTTTACTACACAAACATCTGCAGCAGCCTAAGATGTTACTTCTCTGCATCATCTATCTTTAGCCGCTCTTCCTTTATATTGTTGCTATACACAATTCAGCAGGACAACACAGCAGCTCAACCAGCTCGTAGCCCAGATCCATAGTTCATCCTCAGTTAGGCTTATATATTGCTGTGGATGTAAATACCTGAGAGATATTATGTTTAGTCTCTTACACTAAACCTCCAGCAGAAAAAGTGGCCAGGTGACTGGGATTTCATGTGTCCATATCCTTGAACTTTTTTCTAAAGTTTCAAAATTTTAACAGTCAAAATAAGCTGTGTCAACTAAGTGGTTCACAACTAATAGGAAAGCAATTACTGAACTTCACATGTTTCTTTAGAGTACTTCAGCTGAATATAAATTTTCCTTCCTTGTTTTTGTGCAGAAGAAATCTTATTCTATTTGACCCTGCAGAATCGGACATAGCATCCTTGAAAGTACAATAAAGATCAAGAGTTTACATTCTGCTTTTATTTTATTGCCCACATTTCAGAATGCTATGAATTGGATGTGTGTATGTGTATTTTATGATGCCTGCATAAGCACCCTACATAGCTTATATTCAGCCTTTAGCACAGCTGTTTCTCTGTGATGCAGAGATTTGTTCCCTATTCAGGTGTAACAACTATTTCATTTTCAAATGCTCATGAAGTGTCCTGTTTCCCTGAACACAATAGAAGCAAACGAGCCAGAGTTCTTCATGTGCGTCAGTACATGAAATTCCCCCATCTTCCTCCTGCATCTGTATCTGGTTCTAGTTGTCTCTTTTGTTCCTATTTGCCCCCAAGAATGAGACAGCTACAAACCAATATTGTAATCCCATGTGCTTTGCTCTAACCTGCAGTCTGGCTTGTTCCTTGGCCTTTTCTTCAGTGTTTGCAGCTCTCTTTGTTATTTTCAATCTGTTGGAGTATGTGACATACCATTATGTTAATCACTGCCCATTAGTATGAAAAAAAAAAATTAAATACAAAAATTCCTGACTAAAAGAGTCTGAGTAAAGCATGAGCAGAAGCATAAAACACAGGATGCCAGTGAAAAAGTAAGAATTAGTGTAGTAAATTCAGTCCTAGCATCCCAATTGGCTATTCATTGAAGAGGGACATGACTACACAGGCTGTTTATCAGCAGAGATTTAAAGGAGGATAATATAATGCTGCTCTTTTACAAAAGACAGCTTGGGAGAATGTGTGGCGGTTACTATTAAAATAATGAAACCTGTTTCCCATCCAGGCTTGAGTTACCAGTACATCAGAGGTGAGGTTTGGTGGCATCTTGACATATAAGAGATGTGAGGGGTTTTGTACAGAAATATTCCAACCAGAAGCAGTTATCTGGGATTTCAGAGAAAGAAAAAAATCTTTTTTCCATTTGTTTTCTTTTGTAGTTAAAAATTGAGACAGATTATTTCAAGATCATTTCAAGGTCAAATATGTGGATGTTTGATGTCCAAATATCACACTCTATGTTGAAGACCCTCAGGAAGCCCAGAAAATGAGAGGCTTGCAGTTTTTCCTCATGGCTTGTGGGCATGATTAAAAAGAGGGATGATTTAGTGTTTGAATCAATTTAATGTATCTGTGAGATGTCAAGAAGAGCATAGCTCTAACCATTATATGATATTCGAATTGACAGTCCAAAGATAGACTCATAAATCCATATTGAGGCACTGGAAGAACCAAGCTAGTTTAGCACAACTCAACACCTGAATTCACAGCTCAGGACAGCATGACTCCAAATTCTAGATGTCCATTCTCCGAAAATGTCATCAACTTTGAAGTATTACAGCACAATATACATTGCAACCAAGCCTAAACAAGCCAAACCCTGTTAGGACACTGAAGTTAACATCTGTCAGTGATTTATCTAGTAAAACTTCAGATTACAAATAAAAATACTTCACTTCCTCTTGTCCTAAGTCTTAGAATGAAGAGTTGTGATGTGTTTGCTTTTTCTTTGACCTCTCTGATCAGAGGTGTTAGACCTCCTGCTCCTTGCAATGAGGCCTGGGGACTACCTGTGCCACCTTCTCCCTGCCCTGAATTTGCAGGAAGCAGTAAGACTCTGCTGCAAACAGGATTATAGCCCAGGTGTCCTGATGCTTGCAGACTTACACTTAACAGGACAAGCAACACTGACTGTTTTACCATTAATCCTTTAGCTAAAGATCTGCACACAAGGAATGAGTGTGCAGCATGCCTGGGTTTAGTTTGGGAGAAAAGCTGTACCATCTTTCAGGGATGGGATAGAGGGCATTGTCCTCAGTTTCCTTGTACACTGGTGTAGTGGAGGGTGTCTCTTCTTTCAGCCTTTTAGCCTTTATACCTGCATTAAAAAATATTACATATTCTTTTTAAAACCCTGAACAAAGGTGAGGGATAGAGGCCTGTAGGGATCAATTTTGCATTACCTATTGTTTCTCGGCATGAGGGTTTTATAACATAAGTCATTTATTTGATTGCTAGGTATGCTTAAAGTGGTTGGCTAGAAAGCTTTGAACTTCAGTGAAGTAAAAGAAGCAAGCTGTTCATTTAATCAGCACATTTAATTCATCCTGCTTTGCATGCTGTGCCACACTGTCTTCTTTCCATATAAGGATTCTGTGGTATCTTCCTGCAGCACCCCTGCCTCTCTTCTGCAAGCAGCCAAAGATGGCTTTGTGCATATTGCTTATATATATGCCATAGGCCCAACTCCTTTTTGGTGTGCAGTGTAGCAGCTACCTCCTTCTTGTATATCTCTTCTTTTCAGGTGAGTTGTTTATATTCAAGGTTGCTTCGTATTTTTTTTTTCCACACTGACTGAGAGCATGTTCTTAATTTATCTTGCTTTTAAATATTTATCTTTGCACTGTGTGACTAAGTGGGAAGTGAATCAGCAAACTGAGTTTTGGTTATGTTAAGAATTTATATCATTTTTAGGTGTCTTCTGCCTTTAGATATTTCATTTTGTTTATTACTCGTAATTCATCAGATTTCTCTTTAAGCAGCCATTGTTTAGAATGCAATGAGGATTTTCTAATGCTATGCAAAAATTTTAAAACAACCTTCAAATAAAAATTGATGGAAGGGGGAGGAAAGATTTTCTAATTTAGCAATCATATTATATTAAGAAATAAATACAGCATATTTGTTCCATGATTTAGTAAGATTAAGGGTATTTATTTTTTCTCTCAGACTCACTCATTCACACATGATACATAAATATGAAACATATAATTTTCAAAAAATTAATAGGACCTTTTGTGTCACTTTCAGTAGTCTCTATTTTTTTTATCTGGTTTACCTTCATATTCTAGATTGTTTAAGTACAGTGAGGCACTTCAGAGCCTTCAGTCATTATCTACCACAAATGTTAGAAAGGCACTTGATTATCACTTAGCATCTCTTCATGCATACCCCTTTTTACTCAACTGGGTGGCTTTCAGATAACTCATAATTTGCTGCAGTCACATCCTCTCTTCCATTCTAAGTCCTTCCCCTGCCAGATGTCCAGAGAAAGAAGTTAAAATTTGTTTATGGAATGACTGATCTATTCAGCACTGCTGTGACAAATGGGAAAGGAGGATATAGCTTTAAACCTTGTTGCTCAAATTATCTTCTCTTTTTCCAAGTGGAAGACTGAAGCTATCAATGCTCAGCTGGAGGTCAGGGGGCTGCCATGTGAAGGACTAGGTCCATAAGACCAGCCCTGTTTCTCTGAATGTGCTCTGCATGTCGCCCAGGGGCTCTGTGGCTCTCAAGAAAAGAGAGTAGTTCAATTGCATTGCAATTGGAGTAGTAGTTCAGTTGCGTTCTGCTTCCCCTCCCAAACCTCCCATGCCTGTGCCTCAGGTTGGCCTTGGATTGCGTCAATTCATTTGTATGGACTGTCTGTCTGAGAGAGGTAGTCATCATTTTTGACTTTGAACACAAGCCTTGATGAGACTGTATGCCCTGCTTGAAATTTCTTCTCTTTTTTGATTGTTTTTTTTTGTGTTAAAAGAGCACCATTGATCTTCTCTTCACCCCTTGATGTGTCCCACTGGCAATTCCCCAATCTGTAAATCCACATTGCATAGTACAAAAGCCTACTCATGGAGGGCACCTTGTGTCTGTGAGCAGAGCTATCAATAAAGTCCTCATTTTAGAGGACAATCTGGAGGTGACCTTTTAGCTGTCTTGGTTAAATCTTGAAGTCTACCCTCCCACTGCAGTAAAATTTGGCAGAGCCAGGAACTAACCACTTCAATTTCAGTCAGTGTCTGTGATCTTCAGCCCCCATACTTACAGGGTTAAATGAGCTCAGAGCGGCACACATTGCTAAGAAGACAATGAGGGCAAGCTAAAGCTTATGAGGTGTAAAGGTTTTATACCCAATGGTTTCTTACTCTAATCCCAGCAGATGCTGTTTATACATACAAAGGCATGTATAAATGAAGCCAGGTTTGCTCCCATTCATCTGTGAACAGCAGACACCTCACTTTCAAATGTTGCTATGCAGATTTTAGCTTCACTGAAATCTAGGAATTTTTCTATATTAAATCAGCCAAAGCCTCTCTTTTTTGTGGGACCTGGTGGTTAATACCATCAGGCTTTTCAGATTTGTTGCCCTTCCCTTTCAATCTTTCTAGCTCTGCTGGTCATTGTAGGAAAACACAGGGTTATCCCCCCAAATACACTCACTGAAATTGAGGCACCATTTTGGGCAAAGGGATCAGGTGATGAAAGGAGGCTGGATGGCAGGAGGTGGTAACGCTTCCACAGTTCTGCCATGCATGCAGAGGTGTGCTTAGCTGACCTTGGAGTATGCCACAAACCAAGCCCTGCATTTTTCCTTCTTCCTCTATTCCATACCTTATAAAGACCTGGTGATCAACTCATTCATTCACAATTACTTTCTTGAAATTGTAGACTTTCATTTCTGGCCATGCATAAGAAATGTTTTATTCTTTTGATCTTTCAGTACATTACTTCACTCTACTCCACAATACAGACCAATTCTGATGAGCTTTTGATTTTATGATGCTTGTCCTTGTAATCTTTCCATACAAAGATTACTGTCTACCCAAGCAACTGTTGAATGAACATGGTTGTGTCCTCTGAGAGGGGTGTTTACCCGCTGAAGTCAGTGACAAAGTCCCAATAAAACAATGTTAAACTGTTCTTTTTTCTTTTTTTTTTTTTTACCAGAAAGAAGCTGTAACCTTAGAAATATGTTAGTGAACATGGTTCAAACAGTATGCTTTCAAGACCTCACTGGTAGAATGAGATAAACTTTAATTTTTGGAAGTTCAATATGAGCACTAGGAGAGGGCTCTAGCTTATTGAAATGCCACTATGTTCAGTTTTCAAAAGTAGGAAAAAGTTTTATATCTAATCTCCAAATGTTTCACTAGACTATTGTATTTATGCCTGTGTGTGTTGTGGTCAACTTCTGCAATACTCAGGATTTCCTTTTAAATCTGGCTTTTGGGGTCAGGGACAAACACTGTATTTTTGTTTGCAGAACTGTGATGGAGAACAAACTTCAAATATATACTAGCTAGGGCTTGAGAGGCAAAGAGATACATATATATGTACCCATATGTATCTATAAACCCAGTCTTTTAATTTGTGAATCATGTAGCAGCGCTACTGACATTCTGAATGGATACACAACCCTTCTTTTTTCCCTTAAAAATATCTTATTTTTTTTTAATCCTAAAAATAAAATCTGAAGTCTAATGGCTCCCTTCATCTTCTGTGAGTCAGCAGGAATAAACCTGCAGTTTACTTGCTTGCCGTGTGAGTCGGCAAGACAATCCTGCCACCCTGTGCCAGACAGGGTGTAGACAGGGAAATGGTTTTTACTGTTGTCTTTGGCCACTGGCTGCCTTAAGAGAATGGATTTTGATCNAACCCCAGTACAATTACATAACTCATACTTGACTAGTTAACCACCAGCAGTTAACAGTGAGGTTAAGATAGTTGCTATTTTGCCAATCCAGTTCCAGATATCTGTGAAAAAAGGCAGAAGCTCACATGTTCAACTGAAAACTAGGCCACATGTGTTACAACTCAAAATTTCGGACCTCAAATCCCTTGTGTTTGCAAGTGTATAGCCACATGGGGAAATTACTTCCAAAGAGGTATGGATGCAAGGACACAGTGGGAGAACCAAATTTAATGCCTAGGGTTCCAGTATAGTTCTGAATGCTTCTGTTGCTCTGCTTCCAGAGGATAACAGGCTAAACAACTTTGAAGACAAAATGCTGCTTGATTTATATTGATTTTGGTGTAAAATAGTATTCACAGAAGAAACATATCATTGATGGTTTAGTAAAACAATGCTGTCTGTCAGTCTTATCAAGAAGAAGTAAAGTAACTTCCAGGATTACCCTGATACTTGCATGCTCCATGAATCCTTAACAAGGATAGGTCATGGTAATTTATCACAGGTGGCTTCAATGACCTGGGAAGCTTTTTCAGTGGTTAAAATTAGGCATGTTTCAACTCCATCTCTAATATTTAAACACAGGCATTTCAGGACTCAATTTATGTGCATATAAGACTGAGTTGTTTATGAAACAGTTCATGCAAAATACCAAATGAGAAAAATGACCCAAAATTATCTAAGACAACTGGACATAAGAGAAGTAATAGCAGAGTTCATTTAAACTTGAAAAAAGTGAAAGCTAAAACAATCAAAGAAATGAAATCCAAAGCAGTGAATTCGATAAGTGAGAGAAACTTGGAAGTCATTCCTTGTGAAACAGGTAGAAAGGGATTAAGAGTGACAAATGTGCGATGAATTTCATAATGAGATCTGACAGTAAAAAGTCAGGGTCAAGTCAGATTTCCTGAGAATTTTTTAATCAGAAGTTCCTTAAAGTAGGATTACCTGTTGGCAGATACTTGACATATATATTATAAATATGAATCTGGATTTGTTATTTAAAAGAAGAGATGAAAAAAATAAATAACCCTTTGTGATCCAGCTCAATGATTGCAATAGAACTCTCAATATTGTTACAAAACAAAAGAACTTGACTGTGCCTTTAAGAACTTCACTACTCCCAAAATGCCACTGTTGTGTAGGTGCTCTTTGGGTCTGGAGGTGAGAGGGTCCTCAGTAATCCCAGGTGCAAGAGCCTCTTTTGTAGGCAGTGCAGGGGATAGGGGACTGTTGCAGGTGCAGTGAAGAGTAAAGTATTAGATATGAGAATCTAGGACCAAAAAAACTTGCTCAGCATCAGTATTGCTTGCTTAACTCTCTTTTTTTCTTAATTATAAAAAGCCCATCACTGTAAGAAAGAAAAACAGAAAATGAGGACACATACTATCTGTCTGTATCTTTTTCTTTATATATATATTCTTATATATAAGAATAAAAAATGGCAAGCAAAAATTTTTTTTAAGTGACAGCAAATTGCTCATTTACTTGAAAGTGTAATATACTCAAGCAGATGCTGTAGTTGTTTTAGTAAATTTCTTCATAACTCCCTTGTTTTATTGCTCTGTTTTTCAAATACCAGAGTTAGGATCAGCTGGATTGATTAGGGTCATTACTCGTAATTCCAGCGACAGTCTGGGCAATCAACATAAATTGGTGATAAACAGAATCATTTATTTGGAAGCATCTGGAACATGAAAACAAGGGGATAATCAAAAGATGTGCAAGTGCAGTCTGTATTTTGCCTTTTATTGTTTCCATGAGTATTATTTTCCTATAAATACTTTTTTCCATCTCCTCTCAAACCCTAATTTTTTTTGGATTGTTTTCGCTGTGCATGTGTGGTAGCAGCTTTGAAGGATGATAATTTAATGGTGGGTTTCTCAGTGGGGAGAAAATTAAAATGTACAGCCTTTTGTCTGTGTGGCGAGTTGTTAAATCACTTCCCACAGTATGACACAGCTTGTGGCATTATACATGACATAAAAACTCTTCATTAACATGTGTCCTACTGTGAAAAATGTGCTATAATAGTTGGTCTGCCCATAAGTAAACCTTGTTGTAAGAGAGGATTTTGTACTACTGTGAATAAGAATTAAATATTGAGATTTATTTTATATTGTCTCGACAAAAAATACAAGGAAGTTGCTTGGAAGATCTCTTTGCCCTTAGTGTCTATTTATTATCTATTACTCACTGGTTTTGTAAATGTCCATTCAACTTTTCTAAACAAAGACCCTGGAAAACCAGTGTGTACTACGCACCAGAAAGGGAAGAAATGCAGTTGACTGACAAGCAATTTACTCTCTTTTATGAATTCTTCATGTCTTCAGCCAAAAACCACCCTGCCTAGGATTAGGTCATGAGCTCCCCCACAAATTCTCTGTTATCTGTCTGCGTGACAAAACGGTGTCGAGCGTGTGCAATGCCAGGTGTGTTGTGTGTGGTGTCCTTACTCTGCCTGGAGCTGAGGTTGCTGGCTGTGTAGGTACAGGAAGACACCCGACCTGGTGGGCTTTAGACCACCTGGTCTAAAGAGAGGGCCATCAGAACTCAAGCACAGGACTTACTGGGGAGGAGGGATTACAGAATATAGTACTAACTTAGAACACCATCTCTTTTGTTTTTATTAATACAGCAGTTTCATAACTGGGCTCTTGCTACACTGGTATTGGAAAGCAGTTTCAAGGTGTGTTTGATAGCTGTGAAAATGCAGGATGCAAAGATTGTGCCAAAGATGCAAAACCTAAGGACATCTAAAATCTAATTAACACAAATTTAGTATGCCCTGTAGGCTTCTGGTCCTTCACTGTAACTCCAAGTAAAGAGAAGTATGTAAAAATTGGAATTTAAAATTAATGTCTTCTGCCAACAATATATTAATTTGAAACCATAGACCATTATCCAGTGGATTTGCATTTGAATGTCAGAAAGTAATTTTCAGACAATAACAGACACTTGGTACTCTTATTTGAAACAGCACTGTACAGAAAAGGCACCAAAGCTAATACATGGGCTCTTCAGTAAAATATTTGTGTGTTACATGAAAGATGAAATGTAACCCAATAAAGTACTCAGCAGAGAACTCTGGATGGGAAGGCACTTCCAAGTACAGAGTAGGAACAGCTAGAAATGGTTGGCTAGAAAGACAATTCTGATTGATGAACATCTGTAATGCCTTACTTCTCTTCTTAATTACCACACAGAATTGTGTAGTTAGTAATGCTATGCCAGTTCTTATTGCATTGTACTAAATGCAGACCCAGAGTGGACATCACTGAGCTAGTATATACTTCCTCATTACAATTATGGTAATGGGACTATCACCAAGAATAAATAAGAATAAATGTCATAAACACACAGAGAACATCAGCTCTTACATCTTCAGCTGTTATCCCTGCTTTCTATCTTTTTTGTTTTTAGGAAACTAAACTTTTTGCAAAATGTCATATTTCCTTGCATAAGGTTATAAAAATGCACATATTAAAGATCAGCTCAGTTTTATCTCCAAAAGAACTTGATTAATTTTGCATATCTTTACAGCCTGTCAAAACTGAAATGGTTTTCTAAAATGAAGTTATGGCCTCAGAAGTTTGTAGTGGAAGGTTTTTTTCATTAAAGTAGATGCAATTCCTACCAGAACAGTGAAAACCTGTGATGCTCTGGGTAATGTGGATTTTTACTAGCTTTCTGGCTGATAATGAACCAGAAATTTTTTAGTGTCACACCCGTCATGCTGCTTCTGTATCATCAGTATATCTTCCTCCAAGGGAAGGTTAAATGTGTAGCCTTTCATTGCATGGTGTGCACTCTTTGGCTCTGCACAAGGAAGATAAAGCCTGTCGGAAGAGGTGGTGAATCATTGGTATTCTTCTGGTTTCTTCAATATCAGTGTTTTTTTCACAATCATAAGGCATTTTTCTTCATTTGCCCTTTAATCCAGGCAGAAAACACAGTATTGTATAAACAAGAACTGACACATCAAATGCAATCAGTCTTGAGCAATATTCATATATCCTGCTCTTTTGCAAGCGTGGAGGGGGGGTTCATATATCCCATTTTTTGCTAATATATGTGTAAAGGAAACTTTCCTGTCTGACCATCCCGGAGCCACACCTGCACCACGTGGGCTGGGACCAAAGCCTCTTCCCAGCGGATGGCTCTAGTGACCCCACAGGCGCCCTCTTTGACTCCCTACACACCCCATGCTCACACAGTCAGACCAGACTTCCTCATTAGCTCTCCTGCCTTTCCCATAGCAGAGTCTCAGATGTCTGGATCTTTAAAATAATTTAATCATGGTGCAGTAACAAATTAACAGTGTGTTAATTAACTTATGCTGGTGCCTTTGAGGAGGGACCCCTAATAAATATGCCGTGGGCTTTTGTACCCTCAGAGTCTAAGCTCTCAAAAGTCTGTGGTCATCAGTTCCTGCTGTGCCTGAGTGTCCAGTCGCGGGGCTGACACCACAGGTTCCCGAGCCCTTTGTTATGCAAAGAGTACCTCAGGATTACTTTTCCTGGAGCTCCTGCCGCCCAGAGTTCAATCTGCAGCTCGCACTGCTCTGCTCACCGAGCTACTCACACTGATAGCAAACGCACTTCTCCCCGCATCCTTTTCCCCTTGCTGTTTTGTGATATACTAAGGATGGAGTAAATTTATTTTTCTCGGTTTTGTCCCCCTTTTGTTGCCATTCTCCATCAATTTTCAGTGCTTCTGTGTTGCTGGGACATCTTTGCCTATTCTCTGTCATATGTTAGTAGGGCCTTGGAGTCAGCAGGTGCCAGCACCATCACTGAAAATAAACATCACAAATTCAATACACATCATGCATTCTGGATAGAAATGAAGACGCTAGAATGTCCATTAGATTTTAAACCCTTCTTGAGAATGATTGAGGTGCAATTTTCCCATTCTGCTCACATGTTCATCTACATCAGCTTTTTATTTTGATAATTATTTCCTTTGTCCATTGCTTTTCGTGGTTTTCACGAATGGCTTCAATAATTATTAAGGGGTTCATAAATGCAAGAGATAGAACAATTGGTATTAGCCACAATCATTGAGCTTTTATGGCCTGCACATGGAGCACACCAGAAGGATGAAACAAGTAGAAAAATTTCAAAAGTTGCAAATATCCAGATTTTCCTTGTCAGTAGAGGAGGAAAGATCCTGAGCTGTTTCTTAAAGATAGTTCTGTTTCTGTGTATGGCTCCAGCTATTCATCAGTTCAATTAAAATCTGGCAAATGTTAGCATCTTCTTTTTATTATTACTGACATTATTACTAATTATTTCTATTATGTTCCTACTATGTCAATAACTGTGCCCACAAAAAGTCTAGTATTCAAGTACACCAGGACTCTTTGTCTTGTTTTTGCTAAGACTGCTTCAGATTTTTAACCTCAGTACTCTCTTCAAAATCCCACTTAGAGAGCTGATTTGGGGTTTTTGATTTGGGATGAGAGTTGGTAGGTTTATATATTTTAAATGGCTTGTCTCCCACTAATACTAGATTTTTTGCTGGAGAACAGATGAAAAGCTTGGGGCCACCTCTCTCCCTGCCCTGCCTGCAGCAAGGTCTAAGTGCAGAGCAGCTGGTACAGAGCCAGATTCCAAACAGCCATCGAGATTGAGCATTGCAGTCATTTAACACGCCATACAGAATAATCCTACATATGCCCTATTTTCATCATATCCAAAAGATAAGCGTGAGAGAGAAAGAGAGGAGATGGGTAAACTCCAAGATGCTAGGGCATTCTTAAGGCACATGATCTATCAGCATTGCTGGGAATAAGAAGAGTTTAGGAGACATAAAGGAAGGCATGGGAAAAAGAATGGAGCCTATGTTATATAGTGCAGTGTAGAAAATACTTGGCTTTTGAGGAGGACCTCAGACTCACTCTGTGGAAAAGCTGGCTTTAATGGGAAGTGTGTCAGAGCTCCTCAGAGACAAGGAGGGTGGGAAAGGACTCATGGCATGATCCCATCTCCTGAAAAGAAGGGAATGACAGAGCTTCCCCTTACCGTCCCTGTCTCTGTAAGGGATTGGAGAGGGCAGTGGTGTGTCTCCCCACATCACAGGTTGGAGACTGCAGGAAAGGGGAAGGCGACCCTTCATTGCTTCAATTACAGAAGGAAAATGATGTCTCCTGAAAAAACTGGAGAGCAACCCTTCCTGCTCAGAGGGGGATGGACACTTAGCACGCTCATTAGCAAATAAAAGCAGGAAGTTCTATTGGGAACACTGAACACTTTTGGAAACACCTCCAAACTCATAGTTGCTTCTCTGATACTCCCTCTCACCAAATAAATAAATTGAGAAATAATAGATAACCTGGACTCCACCCCAGATCCCACCACTACACTGTGACCTGTAACAATTCAGATAATGGGCTGAGCAGTCACCATGCTGTAGATAAAGATGGGAGAATTTTAAGGATTAATCAGTGAACGCAGTAAACCAGTAACTTCAAAATAAATCCCAGTTTTTGTAGAGTTTTTTTAATTTGCTTTTGGTGTTTTTTATTTCTTTTTCCTGGCAAGATGATGCACCCCAGTTCATTGAGAACTCCTTTCAGAAATCAAAACTTCAGAAGTACAACATGTTTTCTGAACTTGCTGGAATAAACACTATACACAGCCCCCTTTGGAGCATTTTCCTTAGGGTGTTTCTCTTGCTGTCTGTGCATGTGACTTACTACATAATTAATCTAAAAAGCCTGTAGAAACCAGCCTCTCCATGGTAGGCAAGCATCCTTGGAGGACTTGGTCCAAAGAGTGGTGAACAGATTGAGGCTGTCTCTAAAAGTTCATACTCCTGGTATATTTACTCTGTGGACTTATCTTTATTGAATATATTTGCTTGCCTTCCATGCAGTCTGTGGGTGAAAATATACTAGAGACTATTCCAGGTTATATGAATATTTGTCCTGGACATAGATGAGTTAGTAAAAAGTGATCATCTGAAGAGATACTCAGAGTGAACCCAAGATATGTCAGCACTGGGTGCAACCTGAAATATATTGAATGCAGCAAACAGCAGGTTTGCCTTCTGTAGCAGCTTCTCCAAGAAGCAATGCAGTGTTATCCAGGCACAGCTAAGTTAAGTCTGAGCTCAGGGGAAAATATATCCTGCTGGATCTGACTAAGAGAGGAGAGGCTGCTGCAGCTCCATGTCCCAGGTCCAACCAGTAGTGAGGCTGAAGATCTATTCACAGCAGGCCACGTGCACACAACTCACAAAGGGACAACACATATATATGCATGTACATATGACCACATACACACACATTGCAGACCAGGACCACCCAGAGTGCTCACACAAACACCAAGAGCATCATCATCCTCACACTGCTCCCCTCCACAACAGCACAGCATCGAGGTCTGCTCATGAGAATATATATCTGTGCAGATGTACGCATTGTGGCACTCTCCATCAGCTGGGCTCATAAACTCAGTCTCCGCAGTAGCTGCCCCTGGACCCCAGTCTCAGTTTCTGGCACCTGGACATTAGCCCCCAGTGTTGACTCACAGTGATGGGTTTCACTCTGGACAGTGGGGCTGGGACTTTCCTGTATCAGCCCTGGAAGGGACCTGGATGTCCTGTCCAGGTCTTTTTCTGAGTCTTAATTTGGTAGCCTGCCTTAGTGCACTCCTGCTCCTCCAGGCTAGTGGACATAGGCTTTGGATAATCTGATGTTCCCTGCAATAGGCCTGAGAGCAGCCAGGGCCAGGATATTATTTGGGCTCTCTCCCCTGCCATAATCTCTCTGTGCTCCTTTTAGATGTACAGATAAGCTTTTATCACCTAATCTAATGTGAACAGTCTGGTTTCCACAGTAGTAACATCAGAGCAGCTCTCCCATGTTGCTCTGTGCTATCTACCTTGGCTTCCAGCTTCTCAGCTGCCTCAGCCAGCTGTGGCTGGGTGGTCCTGAACCCCACTCTGTCACACTGTGCAGCACTCCTTGTAAGCTGCCTGAGAGCACACACAGGCACCCTGCCATTGTTACCTGGGCAATTATTTGAAGATCTCACCATTTTAAGATAAGCCAATAGCATTGCTTTTATTTGCATTCAGCAAGTGTTCTTCTCTGACAAGGGACGTGGTAGAATAGCAGTACAGGGAGAACAAGCTTGGTGCTGATCATGGAAAGTAATGGATCATTGCACTCCTCCATTAATCTGCCCCTCTGGAGTCTATACATTATAAAAATTCAAGCATGATGCAGATTGCCTGCCGACCACACAACTAGAAAGGGAAAGATTTACAGGGTAAATTACTATTGACATACACCAGCTCACTGAGAGTGAACAAGAACTGTCATTTTCAGCTTACTGCAAACATCATCTTTGCCTTTTCCTGTCTTCAATCTTCCTGAGGCTGAAGTTCTTTACAAGGACAACTGTTTATGCTTTGGATTAATCAGAAGCCTCGGTCATTAGAAAGGTCATGCGTGCAAGGAACAGCAAATTATTTTTTTTTTCAAGTGAGCTATATGCTGACTTTGGTGGGGAGTTGTGGGAATCAAAACCTATAGAAGCCAATAGTGGAAATGTATATCTAAAAGAAAACATAACAGTGATAAGCCTATTATATCCTTTGAATCAAGCTTCTGCTGATGTGGTGTTGGGTGTGGATACATTTGAGTGATTTTCAGTCAGTTATATTTTTGCACTACAGAGTCTTTTGCAAAATGTAAGCCTTTGGATTTTTTTACAAGGACAAGATCTCTTCTTGTTACTTAAAAAAAATATAAGTAGAAGATGAGACATAAGCAAGACAGATTAAATAATGTCTATGAATAAAATAAGTTGCTTTGGTAATGAGAAGCATTTGAATGCACAGATTCATAGTTGTAGAATAAAAAAAATCATGTCTGGCTGCACTAAAATTAAGGGAGCTTACATTCTTTATGAAAGAAACTCATGTAAAGCTCTGGAGCCAAAGTCTGCAAAACATGGCTGAATGAATGTTCTTTACACTTGTGTGACAATGTTTCTTCAGTATTTTTTCGTATTCTAAATTTTTTTAATGTCTTCAGTATTTCTTCATCAGTTTATTCTATTTCAACTTTGCAGATTATGTAAGTAATTCCTTCTGAAAAGCTTAATATCTTTACTGTATATTTTGCTTTTGAAACATATTTTATTTCCTGCTGACATAAAGGGAATAAATTGGCTCCCAACAAATAATTGTTCAAAGCTAAGCTCTTTTAGAGTCCTTACACACTCTGACATTTGAGGTACTACTATTTGCAAAGTTGCTGTGGTGACAAATGTAGTTCTGGTTAAAAACCACAATAATAATTCTACTTTGCTTAACCACTCAGTGTGATTCCAAAAGGACGTTTCTGCCAAAGTGAATGCATGTTGTCCTTTTTTCTGAGAAATGGTATCTTTAGTAAAATATAAGTGTACAGGGAAGTCTGACTTCTCTTTGATCACAGTACCTTATGAACACCTACTCAAATTACCATTAAAACAGACTTTAAAGTAGCACAGTGTCCACTTCTTGAAGAAAAGATCAGGTCAGGCCCAAGGGAACAATCCGTAGCACAAAATGCCTGGGATTTGCCTCAGCTTCTTTTTGGTCATTGTGATAAAGTGAAACATTCCTAAAGGCAGTGTGATCTTTCCTCTTGAATTTCTCGGCCTGGCCCTGCAAGCCCATCAGACATGGCCTAGAGGTTCTTTGGCTCATGCAGGGAGCCTGTAGGCAATGGCATTGGACCCAGGGTCACAAAGACTGCTATAGCAGCTTTTGCCCATGGCCATCCCTCTGGTTTTGCAGTAAACAAAGCCAGCTGGGGAGACTTCATCCATTTGCTGTCTTTCACTAGAATCAGTTTTCCGACTACATCATGATCTTTTTCATGAATTTAACAGTTTGCAGAGAGGGGTCTGAATATGTAGAGATGATGGCTGTTTTGTGAGAAGGGGTCACTGGTGAATGTAGTACCCATGCAGACCAGCTTCCAAGACATTTAGGTGACAGATTTTTGAAGCTATTTCATCTTTTCTCAAAGAGACTTTGAGAAAAAAGGTCACTGATATGCCACAGGGTCCTTTTCCAGGGTGTCCTCTCATAAGTGTGTAGTTAGAGGTTAGTTTCTCTACTACTGATGTTTTCCCAAGCACCCTGTAATTTCCAAGGATGGAGGGAGGGAGGGAGGAAATGGCGTGGGATGGGCTGGGGGAAAGAGAGATGGTCTCTATCTTTTTCTCTCTCCATTGATCATATGGAGACAGAAGAGATATTAATATCTCACCAAACACTTAGAGCCTAAAACTAGACATAGTCACAAGGCCAAGACAAAGGGTAAGTGCTTGGAGTAAGTTTCCTGAATCCTGAATTACCTTGAAGGGCAGGTGCTGCTCCCAGTCAGAAGGTCGTAACCAGCAGCATCACTCTTGACTGAGCCTGGAGCCAGCCATGGAGCTTTCCTTCCTACAGAGCAGGTCTGGGTACCAGCAGAATGGTGGCAGGCAGCAACTGAGAGGTACCATGAGTATGCTCCTAAGTCACCCATTATCTGCATCATATTCAAAGAGAGCACTGTAAGCTGTTTCACCACCAGTACTCATGGTCCCATGTTTTTTCAAGGCCTCAGATACTCCCATTCAGTTGCAGTCATGGTTAAGGCTTGTATAATTTAAATGGAAGGTAAATCAGAGTTCAAACTTAGCCCCTGCCCATGGCTTAAATCACAGTGTAACTGCTGCTGCCCTTCTGGTAGGTCAACGACCTTTAGAGGAATGTGCTGGACAGAAACAACAGAAGGAAGAGAGACTGGCTTGGAAGTTTTGAAGTTTTGCTGCTAAATTTACCTCCTGATCTTAAAAGTAAAAGACAAGAAATGAATAAGTTGCTGATTTTCTTTCAGATCTCTGTTTTTCGATTGTAAGGTTTGCATTAAAATGTGAAAATGGGAGAAAGTGTCTTCACTTCTTTCTAAAATATAGGAAGAGTGTTGATGGCAGGAGAAAATATTATTGTTAGCAAGCAAAAGTAAAACCTGTGTTGGTACTATCCGCATAATATCGTAACAGATAATCCTTAGTTTATTTGAAACCTGTAATTAAACAGAATCATGCTACCCTAGTTGTCAAAATCAGTATTTTCTCTTTATTCTTGTTGCAAATCTGCTTGAAATTGACTTAAAGGGAATTTTCTTTGCTTTGACTCCTTTCTCTCTCTTTCTCTTTTAAGGTCAACTCAAATCAAAACGTACTCTTGGGATAATGCCCAGGTTATTCTGGTTGGCAACAAATGTGACATGGAGGATGAACGGGTAATCTTCACTGAGAGGGGAAAACATTTAGCAGAGCAACTTGGTAAGAAAAGACACAAAAAATGCTTTATGATTTCTTGTGAGAATGTTCAAATTAATTTCATTAATTGCTACAGTACTTGTAAATATATGTTCATGACACATTCATTGTAAAGGAATAGTCACACACTGCCTCCCTTTTATTTCTACAGCCTTTTTGATATGGAGCAAGATTAAGCATGTGTCTGTATATATACAATACTTTTAGATAGAGCTACAGGCAGATATATCCTAGAAAGGAACCAAGTAAATGAAAAAACNAAAAAAAAAAAAGAGAGGAAAGGAGAAATTGCAGAAACAGCTTACTAGACTTTTTTGCAAGTAGGTTTGGCTTATGATTACCAATACCAATAATCCAAAACAGAAGGATGCTGCTGTCCAGCTCCCACTCCTAACACTTCATCCACTGGTCTACTCTGTGTTTTCAGAGGTATAGATATGAACTTGTTTCATAAACTCTCCCTCTGGGAAGCAAATTTTGTACACACAGAAAATTGCCAAGCTGTGAACACCTTTGTTGTTTCTGTTTCTACACAACAGCGCTATCCTTTCATACCATGAAATGTTTTTGAAGTGACACTGGCCAAACTTTAATGGAAAATCTCCAGAGCATCATTGTAATACTACTACCCAGCCTCTTTTTTCCTTCAAGTTTCCTGATCTCTGGAAAGTAAGCTCAGCAGGTGTGCAAATCAAACTCTGGCATTGTTTGAGGTCAATTTATGTGCAGGGAATCAGAAATTATGGATTTGTCATTGTTTTTAAAACTGAATGTGGTAAAAGCTCAGTCTGGTCAAAATATGTGTAACTCAAATCTGCTTGTCACTATTCCTGCATAGGTAGTTAGATGAAAGGATGTTTTAAGAGGGGATCTAATCTCATGCTGGTGGTTCTTAAGTTGGGTATATTCATAGGTCAATGACCTTATTTTTTAAAAAATAGTTTTTTCGGGTTGTACAATTGCTTTTCTGAGTAAACAATTTCATCAGAATAACATACCTTCCTATTGCACCTGTCTTAATAAGTGTTTCGTAGGTGTAAAAGAACTCCTTGAAAGTATACATTAAAGATTACCATAAGTTAGTCCTTGAAAGGTGACAGGAAATATTTAACGGAAGGTTATATCCAGAAAACTTTCCAATATTTGTGAAGAGTTGAGTTTCTCAAAGTGCTTGCAACAGAACTGTAATAGTTACAGTTGCACTTGCTGTAACAGAGGATATTTATCTTTGCAGAAATGCCTGTCATATTTTTATATATATTTTTCTATATCTGTTCTTCCCATTTCTAATATTTATTCATTGTAATAGGAAATAGGAAAGTGTATTCATTGGACAAATAGATCTCAGAAATCTAACTGTATATTTTACCACAGATTTTGATGAGGTGCTGAAGTGTTTTGCAACAACCATAACTTTTCACTATAGAGTTTGAAGATTTTTTTAAACTCACATAACAAATCTGAATTTCTATTCCTTGAACCATATTCCTATTCAAAAAAAAATGCAGTGAATTGACAAGGGATCTGCAAGGTCATGAATTTATCAAGAAAAGAAGGAACTTTGCATGTTGTACGGTCAAGAATCCTCAGATGTAATAACCAGTGCTTGAAAAAAGAAAAAACGAGTAATGAGATAGATATGAAAACTCATGTTTCAGGCTTTAAAGCAAATTCTAACTCCTGGGAGTTAAATTTCTATCTTTATGGAAGAAGATTATCCTCTATTTCCGTATTTATCTACTCAGGGGGTTTTTTTTCTCAGATATACATCCTGTGGCTATCTCAAGGGCAGATTATTGTATTAGATAACTTGTACCTCTGATCCAGTCATTTACTGTAGTCAGACTGCACACAAAAATGTTTACATGTTTCCTGTACAGCTGCAATCAATTCTTAAATCTGCCCAGAGCCTGTGTGAGGTGGTGTGAGGAGCAGCAGAATAAAGACTTTCCCTTAACTGGACTAACTGCACTGGCCTTGCTGGCTGGTTTGGAGGACACCCACTGTGTTATACACATGGGACTGTCTTTTGTTTCTCTGGCAATAATTTGATAATGTTTCTTACAGACAAGTTTTAAAAATAACAATATAGATTTTTCTCTCCAGCCAGACATTTTAAAACTGTGGGCCCTTTGAATGCAATGTTGATTGCAGACACAGTTACAAGCAAATACAGTTCATGAGTGCTGTTCAAAAACTATGCTGTGACACCCTCTGTTCTCAAGTGTGGTTTTATTTTCAGCCCTTGTGTATTTGAAGTCAGTGAGAAAATGATACATGCACCTTCTGGGGTGAATTTTCAGAAGGTCAAAAAGAGCACTGGGCATTTAACCCTCTGGGAAACAGGGTGTTCTGTTGAGAACAGTGTTACTGGAAAATGGGGCCTCCTTGTGGCTCCTGACCTCTCTGAAAAGTGTGGCCCTAAAGTTTACTAACAAGGTGCAATCATTCATTTCTTTAAATCTCTGTGCTGACTTATTTCTGAAGTGTAACCCAAACAAGTGGTTTAAACCAACCAGCAATAGGTCTCATTACTGTTGGAGGAGGTCTGGCTGAACTAGTGAAGTATCCTGTGGTATCTCTGAGTACTTTTCTCATGGCATTAATCAAAGCCTGCAGAAGAGAGAAGGAACAGTTAGGAACCCAGACCTGACCTTGAAGGAAAATTACAGAATGTTTATGAGGTCAGAATCTGTCTTGTTTGCTTTGAAGATGTGTTTTAAATTTATTGTTAATGACATGACGTGGCCAATGCCACCATGGATCATAGCTACAAGCAGTCTAGTAGGTGTTTTGTGAAAGGTGTGAACTGGCAAGCATGCAGTGATACTTTCCCTGATCATAGCAAATTATATTTGTGGGTCTCATGACTCAAATGCAATGCATTTATATTCAATAGGCCTTTTGTAATTTTTTCCATGGATTTGTACAATGATGTCTTTAAGGCCATATAGAATCATGCCACCCACAACATCCTTTAAATATGCACAATTTATCTGCTATCTACTTGTCCTTTGAATTGGCTCCCTAATAGTTTTATTTTAATTTTCTTCACTATTATATTCTTACAAACAGTGTACAATTGTTTCCTGTTACCTACTCTGTACCTCTCTGGGTTTCAGAGAACTCTGTCATATTCCTTTTTCTCCATACGGTAATTCCCAGAATATTTAATTGCTCCAGGCATAAAGACACAAAGACACACATTAGTCCTTCCTTATCACCCTACTCAATATTTTTTTAAGTGCTTTTTTCAGAAATCAGTTTGTGGTCGTTTAACACAATAGCATCATTAAAAGACTAAGGTTAAAATGAGATGAAAACAGATGGGATCAAATAAAGTCATGTAACTTGTCCTCATATAAATATCATTCCAAGAAAGTGTAGAAATATGGCAAACCAGCCAGTAGAGAGAAATACTTAACACAATGTTAATATTGATATGGTAATCACAGCAAACACGCTTAAAGAAGTTTATTCTTTAATCATTCCCAAAAAAGGGCATGGAATATAATTCTTACGGTATTTTGTGTCTTCATGAATGCTTGCTCTGAGCAGTACATGGATTGTCTATGGAGTGAAATCCCAATATAGTCAGCACTTACATGCTTTAAAGCATTTTAGTTAAACAGGGTTGGAACTTCTCGTAAGCGAAGTGCCTGCACGCTTGCCAGCTGAGTTACTCACACAGCTTTCTGAGATATTACTCTCATGCCTTTCAGCAAAATTCATACATTCATAAAAGTTTGGTGTCAATTGTCAGAAAAGAAAAAAAAGGAGTGACTCACAGGTGGCTTGATGTCTTGGTTCTTCTATTCACGGTCCGTATGATACACTGATATTGTTATTTACATTCCAGCTAAGGATTGGCAGGCAGAGGTGTGCATGGATCTTTGAATAGAGTCTGAATAACTGCACAGGCAAATGGATAATTGCACATACAGTTTGACATACAGTTTCTCCATTTATCTGGGACACTCTGCTGTGCATGCTAATTAGACACATCATTTTTCATGTGTTCTTTGGTTTTTTAGATTATTCTTATGCTTTGCCATCCAGAATCATCCATGGCTGGGGGCATTCATCATGTCCGAGCATGCCCTAGGTTGCACTTGCCTACTTTCTAAATTTATCCTGGCATGCTGTCTCTCCTAGAGGCCAACAACCAATGTCAGAAAACAAAATGAAACGAGCCCTTTCTGGGTGAGCTCTCACGTTCTCTTCTGCAAGGGGCAGCAGAAACCAGCCCTCACACTGGATTCAGGGCATCTGCAAAGGCCTCTGAATATTATGTGCCTCATGGTCAGCAGTGCCTGTGACTTTAATGCACCTCCACAGCTTGTCACTCAGAGAGACAGTCATTTTACCCCTCAGATGTAACTACATACCTTATCTTCATCTTTTCTCTTTTCATTTGGGCCATTTCTTCAAGTCTTTATTTCCACTTCTCTTCCTTTCTTTCTCTCTTTCTCTCTCTTGTTCTCTTTCTCTCTTTCTCTCTTATTCTTTTTCTTTTTTTCTTCTTTTTCTCTCTCTCCTCGATTCCCAGTGCTTTGAAAATAAATTCCACCAAAAACAAGAAGAAAAATTCTTACTTCAAACAGAATCATCCTGCCCTGCCTACTTTGTTTTCATTTTGTTCTTGGCTCATATATATTGAAGTAGGTAATAGTCGTGCCAAGGAGATGACAGAGACACAATTGAGCTGTGATTACATTTCTTCAAATTAAACCATTTAGCATGCCAGTAAGCGTGAAAGTGGGGCATTTGTCAGTGTTGTGGGTTTACACAGGGTGCACTTGTATGTGATCTGACCCAGCCTGCAAAAGCAGACCTGCTGCTGAGATGGAGCAGGAACATGACTGGTTTCTGAATCCTTCCTGGGCTGGGGCAAAAGGCAGCAGCTCCCCAGCATCAGGACTGTAGTGTACCTTCCCTTGCCTTGGGATATGAGCCTGTGGGTAGTGCCTACATTAGGCATCTGTGGGCACACTGGGGGTACCAGGCAGCTGTGAGTTTAGGCGCTGAACTGAAGAGGCATTTTTCTTGCTATAATTTTGACATGTAAATCAGGAACCAAGTGGGAGCTGACACCTCAGCACAGTTTGCTACAACAGCAAGTTCTGCTTTGCCTCTGTGGCTGACTGGAGGCTGTGGTGCACAAGGGAGGGTCACCCACAGCTTAGAGAGCACGGACATATGGCTGCATCTAACTTTGCATTAAAAATGAAAATAATTGGATAGTGAAGCAATATGCCTGTTCAAACTTCCATCCTTCACCCGTTTTTAGGTCATTTTAATGGGCAAATGTTAGTTCCAGGGGAAAGAGACAGACTGACAGCACTGACAAATACCAGTCTTCTGTTTAGTTACAATACAGACAGGGTATTGGCAGAGCAATTAAAGGCTCCTGTCCCCAGGATGTTCTTTTACTGGGGGAAACGCCAACCTGCCATTGCTTTCACATACTGAGAGCCGCTTTATAGCAAAGTTATTTAATAACAATGAGAAGAAGGGTTTTCTCAGCCAACGTCTCCTGTAAGCACACAAAAAATATCTTTGCCAGAAATCTAATTTATTGCCCAAATGCACTCATTTAAAAGATATCTGGAAACCACAATCAAAATCAATACAACTGGAATTTATATGAAACCTTCTGTTCTGAAAGACTGGAAAATGAGGTGTTAGCTAGAGCATGACCAGTAACTGCCCGTTGGGTCTGCCCATTCTGCCACAGCTGACAGTCCCTCTTTAGCTTTTTTTTTAGTTAATAAATTTGGCCATCCTAAAGATTGGATAAATACCTTAGCATTTCTGTTAATAATCTTTACCTCCCTTTTAATTCTCAATGTTGAATGGTGATAAAGCACTGCTCTTCACTGAGATAATATTAGCAGAGTCCTCTTCTTAATACTGTTTTAATACTTTTCTTAACATAGTCCAGCACTTGGGCTTGTTAGGACAGGAGAGATCCCATCCTACTGATCTAGAGAGCAAAGCACAGTATAACCAGATCTACTGCCAGAACCAGATAGTTGCTGATGTAGGAGATTCTTTGAAGAACAGCAGTAGTCTGCAGCTACTTTCAGCCCAGTTTCCTAGGAGAGATGACCTTTGCAGTCATGCCATATATGTCTTGTCTGACTAAAAAATATTGACAGTTCTGAGGAAGTGGACATCTGAGCAGAGCAGAAAGGTCTTGCAGTTGCCTTGACTGACAGCCTGTAATGTGAATTAAAAACTTACTAGGTACTATTTGTAGCAGGAAAGAAGGTAAGTGGCTGCCAGTGCCCCCTCAGAATGGCCCAGGATGCATTTCCAAGAAAATAAGGCCTAATCAACTCCTCTCCTTTATATAAAATGACATTGTTAAATTAATAATTCCCATGACTTCCTAGATTCTGCCTTTTACATACCACTCTTACAAAGGGAACAGCTTTCTGCAGCCATTTCTTGCTCTGATGTTGCAGTCTCCTACTGCTCCTCATGATACTGGATTGAACAAGGCACTGAAAAAAGCAGCGCTAAGGACCACAGTTCAAGCTTGTCTTCATGAAAGGTTAGAAGGATAGTTATTGAGGGAACACACCCTTGTGGACATCTGTAAAACATAACATCAGGGGTGATAAGTGAAATTGCCTTGGTTGTAGACAAACACTCTGAAACCAAAATGCCTTCCTGATCAACTGATGAAACATTAGCATAGGTCTTGTCTTTATTGTCTGTGGAACTGTGCTTAAAATTTGCTGTCTAGCGTGTGCTCTTGATGTCACGTTTTCTCAGGAAGACGAGAGGGTGCATAATGTTCTTCTTTTTGCATATGACTCTGCTTTCTGGGCTTTTTTCTACCCTATGTTTTGAAAGCAGACATAAACAAGTGTTAATGAGCAGTCGTGAAGGAGCCTCTACAGAGCCAGCACACGTGTGAGGCAGAGAGGGTATAAAGTCAGTAATTCTGGCTGTGTACAATTCAGGGAAGCCATCTAACTGCTCTGTGTGCATTGTAGATCAGCAGGTGAACAACAGCACCACGCCACTGCCCTGTCTAGCCCTGCTCCTGTAGTGCTCTGTGGGAGCTGACAAGAGCTTGCCAGCTTTCTTTGAGCCAGTAGTAGGGAAAGAGGTAGATAAGGGAAAGAATCAGCAAGGGAAAACTGAATAAAACACAATGTAGGCACTTAAATTAAAATATCCTATTTGCATGTTCCACACACTTCATACAAATGTTCAGGCAACACTTTGATGTTTTGGATTTTCTGAGTTTCAGCTCTCTTCTGCCTTACCTACCTTGGGCTTGTCATGTCTTTGCAATAATCTTCTCTGCCTGGCCTCATCCACATCAGCAGTACAGATCATCACAGGTGGTGGGAACAGGGTGTTCTTTGAGCTCTGCTTCCCTGGGCATCACCAGATAGCTGCCTCACTTCACACTTATACTCCCATGGAAACTCTTTTCTCTGCATTAATAATGAGGAGTGGAAAAAAACCCTGAAGAAAGTATTAAAAGTCATAGAACTGAGGCTGTCATGCATGGGGATTTTAGAAGCTTAGAGTGTCTAAGAGCCATTAGTAAAATAATTGCAAGATGAGTCAAGAGAGAAGGAGGTGTCATGGGGAAAAGGATCTGCAAAATATTCCATGACAGAATGAAAACAACCAGAATTTGAGTGTTGATTCTAGGCACTCTCTGCTAGGAAAAATGCTGTATAGGTCTTTGAAACAGTTCCACAGGCAGGATTTCGTTAAATAGACAAACAAGGCAAAAGAACCAATCTAATTTATTGGGATATCTTGCATAAGGTAACATTCACATGAAAAATTAAATCCCTTGCCCAGGACAGCCAGTTGCTGTGCAGGTTGTTACAGGAGCCTCTCTTGTAAGGGCCTTTGTAATGTCCCTTTGGCTGCATCAAATGGGATTCTGAACTCCTGTTCTGCTGAATTCTTGTGATCCAGATAGTCCTACTTGCTCAGTACATACCATGATGCTGTGACAGTGATTGCCAGAAACTGCACAAAGCTTTTAACTGTCTTAACTGGCTTCAAAAGACTCTTCTGTGTGACCATTTATGCACCTGCAAGAATAGTTTCCATGGACCATCTGCAAGTGTCTTACCTTTGCTGAATCTCTTTTACAGCAGGAATGGCCTGGGAGGAGCCCACAAGTATGCCGCATCCTCTTCTTGAGATGTTTATTTACACATTCAAGAATATAAATAGTACCTATCATAGGCCTATACACCAGGAGCTGTTAGGGATAATTTCCAAGACTGTCCAAAATCCCCACCTGTGCAGTTCTGGTAAAGAATAAAGCATTAGTTTTGTCGTGGAGGCAGTTGGGTACTCAGCCACTTTCTCACAGGTCTGTCCATTGTCTCATCTATGCAGCAAAGCGTAGCCTAGAAGGTCCAGGCAATTAATGTCTAGGGTGATGGAATACCATCATGGTCTGATATCCAACTACACCACTGCTATAACTGCAATTTCCTTCTTATATCAAAATCATATCTGAAATTCCATAGAAACCACCACAGCTGTGTTTTATTTGAATCAATTTTTTTGTTCTTGACATTCTGTAACCCTCCTTTTTATCTGGGGAATGGGTGCCTTCTCATGATGTTCTTATGCAAAACCTCCTCACCATGATAGTTTCTTGATCTTATGCTTGTTATAGTATTTCTTGACATGGGTCTCCTCTCTTCTTTGTGACTCTTTTACTTTCACTTTCTGCTTTTGTCTGTCCAGATGTCTTACCTAGATGTCGTATCTGCTATTTCATGATCATCTATTGTGCTCGTTATTCCATTTTTATAACTGTAAAATCTGTTCCACTCCTAAATGTCCTTAAGATTCATTGTTCTTCTATCTTCTCCAAAGCTTTGGTGTACCATTCCCTCATTGTCACTCAACCCTTCTGCCCTGTGATTCTGCTTGTTCCTCTGTGGAACAGCTGTTTTCCTTCTCCTTCCTGTGGAGAAGACAGTAAAGTTGTGGAAGATTCTTGACTGTGTTTCTGGGCTGGAGTTGCATCTGGGTTTCAACACAGCATACTGAAATTTTAGAGGATCTTCCTTCCCTCAAGCAGCTCCCAAATGATCTGAACAGTTTTCTCCTGCATGGAGCTCTGCAGGAAGGCCAAAGCCACCAGCAAATGATGCTACACTGGCTTTCCTCATTTTCCTTCTAGTTTAGAACAAAGGAAATGTGTGAGCAAAGCTAAACTAAAGCAATACCATGTAGATTCAAACTATATCCCAATACATAATTTTTGTAGATGGTCTTTTATTATTGACAGTTTTCCTGCTTTCTAGAGAAATGTGGAATGGAAAAGTTTTTACAGCAATGTGTTCTCATACTGGTGAGCTTACCCTTACACTTCTTCCTGATACTAACAGAAGTCATATGACTGACTGAATCTCTGTACAATATTTATAGCTCTTATTCTCTGAACTCCCTATGAACACTAGCTTTGGCCAGTGGTTAGCTCCTGTGCATTTAAAAATTTTAGTACTTTGTGATACTTCAGTCCAAGGCATCTTATGTAATTAAAAATATGAAAAAAAATTCAGAGTTGAGTTTGTACATTGCTTATTACTTCTTGCTGGGATATCATGCTAAGCTAAATATAATTATCTGAGGTAATTCTAGGGTAGAACTCAAATATGCAAAAGCTGAATGGAAAACAGTTATAGGACTGAATGTGTACATTACATTCTGTTTAGATGGCATGCTGAATACATAATATCAATGTGACCAAAGTAGTTGCATTTAAATTTCTTGTGGCCTTTCAAAACAGAATAAAACAAAACATTAAAAAAAACCCAAAACCAAACCACCATACCCACAAAGATCTGTTTTCTGTCTTTCTGCCAGGAGTTTCAAGTGACTGAAATTTTCTGACTGGGATTTTTCTCACCATTAATGACAGTGGTGATTGCACATTAATATTCAGATTTAATTAGAAAGAATCAGAATAGTTATGCAAAGGCTAAGCCAGACTATGAAAAGGCTTCTGTAAAACTACCAGTGAATCAGATGTTTTGTAAACTGTTTCAATGCTGAGCCCATAGCTAGTGGAAAGACAGGAGTGGAAGAAAGTTTTGAATTATCAGGGAATAGGTGAGCAATGTTGTAACTTGTAGGGGAAAAAGGTAGAGCATGTGGGAAAAGTCCTAGCAAACAATAATTTAAAGAAGACAAATGCTTTGCAAAGGAAACAAGCACATAGGAAGACCCAGCACTGGCAGAAGCCTTCTAGGTGCAGTCTGACCACCAAGCTGCAAACCTGGCCTAGATGAGTGAGACACATGTGGGAGGTGAAACGTGCTACAAGTCGGGGCAGAAGAGAGAACTTAGGCAAACTGTCTCCAGTGAGCTTAGAAAAGCTGTCTCTGCTCCGTAAAATCTTCCAGTGTCCCTTATGGGCTAAGGATAGCTCTGGTTTTTGCCTTTGGGTTAATCACTGGGAATGAATAGACAAAAAAAATCCTTGTTTATAAATTAATTGTTTTCTTCCTTATGTGCATTTCTGCATCTTTTTATTAGTTTGGTTTGTGGAGCTGGGAATCCCTTTGGCCCCATGTAAGACTTAGAGATGGAGCAGCAGATTACTGATTCTCAATGGCTATATATATGGGGCATTACTAAAATAATACTCTCAAACAGGTATCAATTTTTAGATTAAACTGTTTTAAAGTAGACTTTTTCGAAGGGAATAGATTTGGAGCAGTACTGACTTCATCTGGCTTTGTATAAAGCCAGTAGCACTAGTTTACTTACTCTGATTGTGTTACAGTTTTAACTGCTCTTCTTTCATATGTGTGCTCTCACATGTTTTGTTTCTGAATGTCTCTTGGTCAAGAGAAGTTTGTATATTTATTGGAGATGCTGAAATATGCATAGAACATAAACATGTGGTTTATTTTCTTAGGATTTGAATTTTTTGAAACAAGTGCCAAGGAAAACATTAATGTCAAGCAGACGTTTGAGCGACTTGTGGATATCATCTGTGACAAAATGTCGGAAAGTCTGGAGACGAATCCCACCATTGCTGCCAGCAACCAGAACACACAGCTAAAGGACACCCCTCCTCCACAGCAGCCCAACTGCAGCTGCTAATGCAGCTATCAGCAAAGGCAGCTCCAGTGTGTTCTGTTGCCAACAGAGTGTTTATGAATGGTCTATATGCCTTTATTTATACTGTCTTATTAATTTAATTGGGAGAACATGCATATGGGGATCAAGCAGTTTTTAGTCTGAAAGGATGATGCATATTTTAGAATCTGGCTTTTGCATGCAGGTTGTATATTAATTTCTCTTTTCTTTTTACTGTTTTACATCACACTTTACATCACACTTAAGCTGGTGCCATGTCCTCAAACCACATTTGCCTAGAATTGTCTCTCGCTTCATCAGTTTCAAGATATGTAGTTGAATCTTTAGGGTAGTGGTCAGGGTGTTTTGAGTAAACTTCTTGATGCTACTTGTATATTTTCCTGACTGAAAATGAATTTAGAAGAATTCCTGTAGTGAGCCAATCCCTCATTCTGCCCAGACCACTTGTACAAGGGACACTTCCTGGAGCACATTGCCTTGGCAAATCTGCACTCATTATGTTACACATCCTGGCTGACTAAAAACTGCAGAAATTAGAAAGAAGTTATAACCTGGGCCCAAAACCACCAAAATTCCCTGTGAATTTCCAGCTGGATGTGGATATTCAGTCCAGACTCTCAGAGATATTAATTACTTCACCTTATTTGGATAGCTAGTCTATTTACTTTTACATAGGAGCTAGGTGTCGTATTTTCTGAAATTCAGAATTTTCTGAAACTGGACTTAATTTCTCATTTCATCACTACGGATATCCCGGTCTTACCTACCCCTGTAGTAGATGGCTGATTAGCTCTTTCCATTTCTGCCTGCATGAGACATTAACCACATGGTTCTATATTATGTCTGACAGAGCCAAATCCATTGTGCTTGGTTGTTCGTAGCCAACAACTGCCTTGTCATGTTGCTGTCAAACTTGCACGCTTCAGTTTTCAGGAATTTCATCCGCCATTCAGTCGCTGACAGAGCAACCACCACACTGGCTACAAATGTCTGTATTTTACTCAGACCCATTGCAGAAGTGCTGATGGTGTCAGTGAACTGAAGTTTGATCACATTTTTTTCCATTTAATTTGGCAAGAGAATTGGGACTTTTAAAACTTTGAGAGTAATAAAAAATTTTCAACATTTCTAATCTTAGGCTGAATACATTCAAAAGATCAGCAAAAGGCTGTGAATATAGCAGAATGAAGTGCACAAGTTATTTTATGATAAAGTGTTAAAATAGTCATATTTCACAGTTTTTACTCCTCTAGTAATTGGTGGAAGTTTCTTACATCTCTGCCCTGAAGTACTTTGCGCAACTGATTTACTTGCATCACAGTGACATTTTTTAACTAAAGAGCATAATTGAAGAACCACTGATTATTTTGTATTTCCAATTAGACAGAATTTAAGACAAGGCTGACATTTTTTAAACTGTCAGCAATGGGAAAAATCTGAAAAATAAAAAAAAAGGAAGTAACATATAGTACACCGAATGACTCACAACTGCGAAGAAATCCTTCTGTACAGTTTATGTTTTTTGATTTAACTCCTGATGCACACTAAGAGAAAATGGCCACTTTTAAAAAACCTGATTTAATAATCTACGTACACTTTAAAACACACAGTAAAGATTACTTCCAAACAAGGCATATAGACACATGTAAAATGGATATGCCAGGAGGGTTCTACCTGGGCTGCCTAACTTAAATAAATAAATGTTCTTTCTCCAGTCTGGGTTTTTAAACCATGTCTGTCCTGTTAGCTAGCTTATTTAAGCACTTTTTTCCCTGGCAGACATGGAGACTGATTTACCTCCGTGAAGAGAAAGTACCCTCCTCTTTAGAACAGATGAGCAGCCAGGTAGAAGAGGTTCAAACCATGATCCTGTGTCCCCGCAGGGTGCTGCTTTCCCCTCCCTAATTTAGGACAGCATGTTGCTGACTGTGCTGAGAGACTTTTCACTAGTACCTTTTCACCCACTAGGTACCAGCTGATTTGAAAAATAGAAGCAATACAAAGTTGAGCAAGCTTCATTTGAGATGGTTGGTGGGCAGTTTTCCACGATTTTCTTGTTATGTCAGTGATTCCTGCTCAAGAAAAAGGAGCAGGAAAGCCTTGAGACAGAATTCACCTTCAGCTCTCAAGTTCTTTAGACAAACCTTAGGTCGTATTATTAGTCTGAACCATCTCAGGCAAGGAGAGGAGAGACATAATCATGTTGTCAATGATCTTGGGCATATCCTGAATCGTGCCGCTTGGCTAGAAGTGCAGATATTCTTCCAGCTTTGCTCTGAGATGCTTGATGTGAAATGGTCATCTCCTGTGCACAGTGCAACAAGGGAAAAAGACTTCAAGATGTCCCTTGCTGCAGCCACACTTTGCTTGTATTCCATTGCAATGAATTTAAGACCCTCCCTGCCTGATTGTGAACATTAAGACTTTAATCAGTGGTAGAAATACATTATTAGCATATATCTTTTTAAACAAATTGTGAGGTAGATAAACAGTTCTTTACATAAATGGGGTTAATTAATAGCTTTTCATTTTGCATCACGAGTCTCGGCAGAAAAGTAACAGCAAAATCTAAGAAGGAGAACCCCTGTTTCATGTTTCTGAGGCAACTAACCTGCCAGACCTCCACACATATTTGGCCTTCTGCATAAGACAGGGTGGCTGGAGGAAGCAGCTATCAGAGTAATGTTGTTCCTTAGAGTGCCAAAAAATGTGTCAAAAGGAAAAAGCTCATCTGAAGTACAGCAGCAGAATGAGTCAGTATTTAAAATCTCCTAGAAACTTTGTACTAACACTCAGACATTTTCATGGAGTTCAGAATTAGATTAATTTTTAAAATGTTCAAATAAAATACTTGGAGTTTTTCAAGATCATACTGTCTAAAACCCTGAGAAAACCACTCAACCCTCTCAGTTGACACTGTTTTGAGTAGAAGGTTGAAAAGGCTGACCTGCCATGGTCCCATCAAACCTAATTTATCCTATCATACTTTCTCTGAAATTGAAAATATGTGGAAGATCAAGCAGACCTTTTCTTTTCAATCTGGGTTACCTACTGTTGGAAAAGTAGCCTTTGATTTTCCATCACAGGTTGGCTTTTGCAGCCATGTGCTTCACAGCAATATTGAGTTTTCTCCTATAAAATTTGATCACATTTAGATCATGAGCATCATTACCTCAGTACCCTCTCAACTAGCACTTGCCTTTTTAGAGAAACAGTAAAGACAGAAAGGCTTTTGAGAAGTAACTTATTATGCCTCCCCCAAATATTCCAAGAATTCTGAGGGGATTAGCAGTATTAGAATTTTCATTCTATCTGAAATTATGCCTTGGCCTCCTATGGGTAGAATATCCAAAAGCAGCCTGTGTCAATCTGGTTCGGCTCCTCTTGACTTACGTGATAGAACTGCAGTTTTCTTAAATTCAGGTAGGCTGAACATTTTTGAAGAACCTGTCACAACTTGATCAAGGGCCTAAATTTAAACAATCAATGCCTTGTTCTTTACATATATCCAGTAGTCACTGGTTATGAGTTACTGGAGGAGACAAACAGGTTTTGGTTATATCCCTGATCTATCCAGTGGTGTGGCACAGTTCCATCAGGAGCAAGTACCAGGCTACAAAGCACCAAATTTTGTGATGGAAGAGGGGAGGGCTCAGATGAAAACTTAGATAACAGAAATGAAACTACTTTCAGCCTTATCACAAATCTTGGTTAAAAAGTTCTTGCACACCTTGCACTAATTTGTTGTAACTTTCAGCATAGAAATAGGACTGAATGTCACAGCAAATCATTGGTCTAGCCATAGATACCCCCTTCAGCTGAGGTTTATCCACTTGGTGAGGTACAGCAGTTGATACACAGATCATGTCAAATTTCTGAGGTGTGAGATGCCTTTGGGCAGAGGGTCCTGAGTTCCATAGTGCCAGCTGAAGCTGAACTAATACTACACAATCCATTTTCTGATTTTCTTATGATCTAGACTAAAGCTTATAGCAGCAGGCTAATCCTGTGCATGGGCAGTGCACCAGCCTTATCGTGCTCTGAAAATGTGTTGTTTGCTGCACCTTCAAGCTACTGGTCAGAAAATACCTTGGGAGCACCCAGGAGCAGGGGATTGACTGGTTCCTGTGGTGTCTCTGGCACCTACCTGCCAGACAGATAGCCAGCCCTGCTGGGCTGAACCTTCAGATGTATGTTTTTGATTCTTTTAAGAGTTCATGTTCACAAGTTAGAAGTGCAACTGACTTAATACTTTATCTGTTATTTTTGGTGGTGGTAGTTAGTTTATTTAGACTTGTTCATTAGGTGTTTTAAATACATATGAACTAGCCTAATTTTCTTTCAAAAAATACTCTTTTTCCCTGAACAGCTGTGTAAGTGACTGTTACCTGGAACTGTTTGTTCCTTTGTGCTTATGCTTAATGTAATGCCTAGAGAAATCACCTGAGCAACTACATCTATGTGGCCTTTTCCAGAGCACCAGTCTGAAAGATTAAGTTTTCTTCCCAGTCTGCTCAGCTCTGTATATTCAGCTGTACCACCTGCACCTTCTGTATTTCCGAAATGAAGTGCTATTTCAGGATGCACAAAATTTGCTAGAGTTTGATCTTAACTTTGAGAATGCTTTGAGTTTGCCATTTTTGGAAAAAAAAGTCACAAAAATTCTACATTTGGTGGTTATCCATTTTTTTCTTTGGAGCAGACAAATGACGTTGCAATTGCATTCCAAGAGAAGCCCCCTTCCAAACCCCACCCCTCCCAGCTACTCTTTTCTTTTTTTTTTTTTTTTGAGAAGTAAGTTTTTTATTTACATTTTTACAGGCATCAACTAAATTTCAGTTCTGATGACGGAATGATTCCTCCTTGGCCTGTTTCATATAGACTCAAAATGTATGAGCCTTATTCTTCTTTAGCATGAGAGATTTAGCAATGTGAGACCATGAGTTTGAAGCCTCTTAGATAAACCCTCAAGGGGTGTAAAGCAACATATCTTCACTTAATGCAATGGGGAATAAGTTGTGTTAATTTGCACCATTAATCCGTACATTCTGACTCCAGATTCTCCAAGGCTGATCACTTGTCAAGTCTCATTTAAAAACACAACTCATTTTAGTCATTTGAATGAACTCTACCAGTTTTATTTAGGGGTAAATGTAGTTCACCTCACCTTTGCAAATTAAGCTTTCTTTTTTTTTTTTTTTCCTTTTGTTTATCCATGGATGTTCAGTGAAGCAGAATTTGTGATTACACACATATTATATGCACGTATACACGGTAGTACATCTTTGATACTCCTTCATTTCCCACTGTTACTTGTTCATATTCGATGCCATCTTTCCCGAATTTATCCTTAAATTGTCATTACCGCTGGAAATCAAATGTGTTACATTTGAAGACCATAGGTTTAATTTCTATGGTTCCAGCAGAGGTAGATGGCTTGTCATTTGTACAATAAGGTACTTGGTATCTGATCCGTGGGGGAAGCAAAAGTCCTAATTTTCCCATAACTTCATGTTCACTTATAACAGACAAAAATGAAAGTTAGATAGAGATCGTTTACCACTTCTGGTGATAGATTTCCTCAAGTAATTCTGACATGTACCTGCAACTCGTGATATATGAAATGTTTGTGCTGTAACTTCTGTTTGGTATTTTGTCAGTAGTGTCAGATGTGTTGTGACTCAGGTGGACTGTCTCAATGTGTAACCTATGTACTAGTGTTCGTGGATTTCAGATGTCTTACATGTTGCATGAAAAAAATGTTATCAAATAGATATTTTTTCTATTTTTGAATACCTCAAGACTGAGGAATCATGGGCCAATAAGTGCAATATTTAATTATTTACTCAGTGTATATAAACTTGTGTGAAAGGGAGAAGCATCATGTATGTGTGATAAGCTGTTGATGATGCCTGTGTGGCTTAAGATTTCTAGTAAATGTACACGTCTTGTAGAAAAATTATATAGTAAACACTTTACCAGTGTAGTGTAAGAATATTCTTAAGTAACTTAAACTATTTTTCATATATGAGACTATGGTTAAAGATATTTGTATGTTTACTGCAAGTGCATGTCAATTTTACTTTCAGAGTTCTGAGTGTCCTTTTTTGAAAATTGTCATGTTACACCAACACTAGTGGGACAGCACCTTCGGTCAGAAAATGCTTAAAACCATTTCTAAACTATATGCCTATATTTTTTAAAGCATGTTCTGTAGAAGCATTAAAAGAACCTCTTAGAGCTCAGCATTTACAGTGAGTTAGTTATTTATTCTTAAAGGGTCAGTTACATGCTCTGCCTGCCTGTATTGCATAGCATCATGTGGGCATGTTTTCTTTAATCTGATACAGTTAACTCATGATACTTACCTGAGGTATTAAATAAGGGTACCCACTATGCTTGCAGATGACTTGTCAAACTTCAGTTGGTGCCCTGGTTTAACATGTGCGGGAACAGCTTGAAGGTTACAGTCAGCAGCACAGCAGAGTGGAAGGTGACCTTAATTAGTCACTTTAGACAATTAAGTTTCTTAATTTCTCTAGATCCTAAAGGTGGAAGATACATCATTAAAGATACTGGCCCGAATTCTTCATTCCACTGTTACATGGCCTTCAAAGTTCAACAATTCCACTTTTAGGACTAAAGCTGAGGTACAAACGGAAAAAAAATGCAGGCCAAAATCTAACCACAAAATTAAAAGGGGACATTCAATAATTTATTTATTCCTGCTTCCTTGCATAACTCTAATGGTTCTCTAAGAACATGAACAAGGCCGTCAATACTTAGCAACACCTTTGGGTACATTTGGGACCTTAAACCCTGAATCACTGATCTGCCATGGGTTCCCAGCTGTGCCCACAGAGTCTGCAGAGAAGCTCATTCTGTTAATTCTTGCTACATCTCTGGTTTCAAAGGCATGTGTCATCTGCATTGGGAATTTGCTATATAGAGACAGGCCACTGAGTCTGGGCCATGGGGAGGAATTGGTTTTGCCAGACAATTTTCTTAAAAATGTATATTCATTAGTACCACACTAAAAGGTACATAACTAGATTTTTAGTTTGATCTGATGCATTTTTGTGACGATGTACAAGGTTGATTTAGGCATGGCTGTTTGTTGCTTTGTTTTATGCTTTTTTAATTTGCTTGATCTGGAAAAGAATGAAATTCCAAGGCCTACTGGAAACTGGTATCATGGGTTTCCTTTCCGATGTCATCAAATACATTCTCTGAGAAAGCTAAGTAGCCAAATTGCATTAAGTAGCACAGGACAGTACTTGGAGTTACCTGAAAAATCCTTAAAAAAACCTTTTTTTTTGGTACCTAATGCCATTAAAACTTCTGCAAATTTATACAGACCAGAGTGAAATGAAAATGTATGCAGATAGAAATTGGGGATTGCTTAATATAAAAAGGAAATTCTTGGCATCATTGTTGCTGAGCAACAAAGTAAGAGTCATAATATGAAGTACCACTAAAATGGAGATATACAGCCTGCTACAGGACTCCCTAAACTTTTTATTGTTAAGTGACCTGACAGTTCAAGGGCTGGCAGATAATTTTACCTAGCTTTTTTATGATTCCTCATAGACGTGTGATTACATGCACAAAGATAAATGCTTACCTTGACAATATGTAGCTGTTCTGGTTCCCTCAAACTAACTTGTTTGCTGAACCTTCTTGAAGAAAAATTGAAGTACATGTTTAGGATACCTTTGTGAGGGGGTGAGACTCAATCTGTGCCTTCTCCCCCAACTCTTACTGCAATATAGCTACTGTGGTTTTAAAAATATGTTAGCTAAAATGCTGCTGGGTGATAAATTTTGTGAATCTCCAAACATCCAGGGAAGCTCTCGTCTGAATGTTCGGTACAAGTGTTATCCACATGGAGGGTTTTAATTCTATGCGGACGTAGAGACCATGTGTATTCCATTGGATATTCTGTTTGTATGTGACTTCTGTATACCAAGTGGATTTTGTTTGTTTAATTTTTTTTGCTGAAAGTTGTTTGGGTTTTTTTTTTTCCTTTTGCAATTACAATAAATATACTATATTCATGAATATCTCAGTTGTGGTGACGTGGTCTTGCACCCCACCCCTGTCCGCTCATTTATTTCCTTTTACTTACTAAAGCTGGAAAAGAATAACTTAAATTTTTACTAAATGATGGACAAAGATACCACATCTGCAATAATTAATTTCACTAATATCCTCTCAGTAGCACTGGTGACTTTAGTTCTGTACGAATTCCACAGAATTCACTGGAGACTTTGCCCTACTAGTCTGAAGGAGAAAGATTTTTTTGGACATTTCCCTCGCAAAAGCATGCTGCCTATGTGCTGATCCTTTAAAATACGGCAAGTTTTTCTTTTGATTTTTCACTGTCTGCACTACTAAACAGTATATGCACTTTTTGGATGCTGTTATTAGTTGATCGTGTAATCTTAGTCCAAATGCACCATCCCAGTTGTGGTGGGTGGTTATTTCACACAAATTATGACGTGTCACTGTCCAGTTACTGCTTTTCCCAACACACACTCACTCTCACACACACACACACACACACACACACACTTGTGCTAGTTTGAACCCTGCTGTGACTACTGAATTTATTTGCCCTCCACATAAATCTTAATCTTCAATCAATCTGTCAAACAAGCTGTACCATCCCCTGTCCTCCCCAGCTCCTGTGAGCAGGCGTCCACCTACAAACTCCTTTAGCACATGTCCCTTCTCACTGTTCTGCGGTGTTCCAGCCAAGTCCCCCAATTCTTTCTAGTATATTTACATCTCATCTGCAAAATATCTCCTGATAGTTGCTTAATTTTTTCTTAAAACCGAGTGCTTCCTAGCTTACTGTTTGTTGTCCTGTATCTCTACACAGGTTTTTGCTGAAGGGTCTATCTGTGCAGCTCACTGCCCTCACTCATAGAGCTTCTCTTTGTAGCAAGAACTCTTGTCATCAAATCACTACTGAGAATGAAAATCCTTCATTCCTTCCAGATATTGCCAAATGTAGTGTCTTTTCCATCTACCTCCCTATGCCATTGCTGTCTGAGATTGGCCCTAATGTACTTACTCTATGTATCAGGGAGAGTGGAAGACAAGAAAATGAGGTGTAAGAGGCGAAGGATAGCAGGAGAAAAATAGATGGCTTCTGATGGATACCTTGGAATGAGAGAATTTTTGAATTGCTGAATATTTTGAACATGCTGAAACTTATAAGGAACTAGACTAGGGAAAATCACAGATGAGTAGATGAGAACAGTGATCTACCAGGATAAGACCTGTCTCAGCAAGAGGTGTTTTTTGCTCAAGGAAAGCCATTTTTATCTTATTTCCAGTCAGAAGGCTGAAGACAAAATATTTCTAACCACCACAAAAAAAAAAAAAAAAAAAAGACATAGGAAAAGTTTCTGGAAAGGGGAAATGTAAAGTGACACAGAAAAGATTCCCAGCTTTGAGTAAAAAGGTCAAACAGGCAAAATATCCCAGTGAAGTAAGGGTGCATGACTTAGCAATGTGATCCACCAAAATTGAGAAAGACAAGCTCTGGGCTTGCAGCTAACTGAGGGACTCAGCAAGGTAATTGAAAACTGAGGGTTGGTTGTTTTTTGTATAGATCTGAGCAACTCTTGGTCTGCAAAGTGAAAAACAGAGGTGTCTTCAAAAATCTGAAGTGTCTTTCTAAATCTGTGTGTCTGTTGGCACTAATGCAAGATCCTGGAGAATTAAACTGTAAGCCGGAAAATTTACAGCTTAACTGTCTCATGTAAGAAAGGGACGTGCTTTAAACCGTGGTGAACACAGGTCACCAGCAGCAGGCACAGGCCATGGGAAGCTGGTGTAAGGTCCTGTTCTCCATGATATCCCAGCCAGAGGGTCTGCCATTTGGTCTGGTCCTAATTCTCCACTGGGGCTGGAGAAGCTGGAGGTGCTGAAGGAGCAGCAGGATGAAGAGAGACTCCAGCCCTGGCTAAGCCTAAGAGTGAGCCCAGGCAGTTCTGCAACCCATTGCAGTGCGATGGAAAATGAGACCAGAGACCATTCTACCCCTGGAAAAATGATGTGGAAGGCCCAAAGCCCGCCCAAACTCACAGATGTTAGGAAGGTAAAAAACTTTGTCTTGGAGAGTTAGAGACTCTGGTATTACACTCTTCACTTCCCAACAGCTGCCCCAGGGGAGACTATCTGGGGGCCTCCACAAGCAGGATCATGGTTTCCTGAGGAGATACAGCCTGAGGAGATACAGACACACGTGAAGAGTGACCAAATTATCACCCCTATTGAGGCAGTGCAGCTAACCCAAAACAGCTTGGCCAGGTTCAGACAATCAGCATGCTCCCGGCAGAGCAGCCTCACTCTGGGGCCCCTGCAGGGTGTTCTGAGGCCCCAGGAAGTGCATCTCTTGTTTCAAATCAATGCCTGTGGTTAGAAAATAAGCCTATGAATAGCTGTAAAACATCTGGGGATGTCACACAGGATATCTGCCTCTTACCATGCTCCAGAGGTTTTAAAGTTTAGATAGGGTTTTAGGAACATGAGATCCGGCAGCCATTTTTTAAAAACTGCCTTGCTTTTCTTTCAAGAAGACTTACCCTAAGAAATATATTATATCTTCATTTTTACTGTTTTCTTTAATACTTATCCAAGCAGGAGAAGGCTCAGCCACTGACCCCAGAAGCACCAGCCCCTGTGCAGGCCAGCAGCACGATGCACACAGCCCAGCCAGCTGTGCCCTGCAGCCGTGAGCCAGCCATGGGCTCAGGCAGCATCTGCTCCCTGTCTTGGGTGGAGCCTGCCTTTGGGCCATCTCCTTTATTTCTGTGGAGGAACAACACCAGAAACTGTGTGGGAAATAAAGCCCACTTCAAACTGCAGTTTCTCTCTCCGGTAATTACCAATAGAGAGATGAATTTTCTGACGTCTTTGCTTCATGAGGGCACAAAACCATCCACATGCCACCTGGCATAGCAGAAAAACACCAAGGTTTTATTCTATAACTGTCAACATGGAACAAGTGTTGCCTTGTGTCTATGCAGGATAAAAATATCTTCACTAGCATTACTGACAAGCTGGTTAAATAGCTCCCTTTTATCTCACAGGGAATGGGGACCATCTATCAGGATGGAGGTACTTGGTGTTCAAGTCAAGTCTACAGGAGGTCATTTAGCCTTGAGCACACGCGGGATTTCAGACACAGCCATTCATTTCAGGAGTCCTATGCCTTTGGTCAGTAGTCTGGCTGCTCTCTGCCTTTATCATGTGGATGCTTTCTGTACCGTGGTATTAGAGGACATATGCATCTGGTCCTGGGACAAACATTTCTATCTGGAAATTGTCTCATTCCCCTTCTGCATGTGACTCCCAGTTTTCTTCCACTAATTATTTTCCCGAAATATAATAGTAGAGATTCCCAGCACATAAGAGGAGGGATTTCTTCCTATTTCCTTAGCAGATAATATCTTCACTATTACATTTCAGAGGAAGCCAGAAAGACAATTTATAAATCTGCTAAGCCTTCCCTCTTGCCTTACCAAACTTGGCTCAAGATAATACATGTCTGCACAGTCCCAGAGTGCACAAATCACTAACTCAGAGTGGAAGGTGCCTGGCAACTGCTAAGAAAGAAAAAGGGAGAAATCACACAACTACATTTTGGAGATGTGCTGGCAACAGATATCCCTCTTACACTGGGCTCATTGGTGGGTTAGATAAGAAGCCTTAGTGTCTCAGTGCTAAGCCAAGAGACTCTTTCTCCTCCATTTACCCCTTATATTCCAAAGAGAAACTAAACTTTTAGTTATGGGATTCTGGGAAGTGAGTCTATTTTTTTTTTTTTAATGAGGTCACATAACCGGAAGAACGATTCATTGTACCAGGAGAGCTGTGGATAAATGTCGCATTCGAATAATATGACACGGCATCCGTGCATGAGGATGATGACAGACAAGCCACAGGGAAAAGGAGCTGGGCCTGGATTCTTTTGGTGACCACAGATACCATCTTAAGTTACTTCCAAGCATGAGCAATGGAAGCTATGTTTTTGTGGGCAGCCACATTTCTGGCTGTTTGCCTTCAGCTACCCTTCATGATCCAGCCATGAGGTTTCAGAGTACTGCATTTGCTCAAAGGTGCTGCTTCAGTGCAACAGTTGGGAATCACACAGCTAATGGTCTCATAGTGCTAAAAGAAGGCATGGGGAAAGGAAAAAAGGAGGGTGTGTCTCTAAGAGTTGCACAAAGTCTTGGTGTAAAAGCAGTACTCTTCAAGAATAGGAGAAAAGTTAGTACATCAGGAATGGCCTAGTCCCTTTGTCCATTTTAGTGGTCCAAGGGTTTTGGCAAGTCAGAGCCCTGATACAAGCACTTCTTAAAGCTTGCTGTGGGTCTTACACACTGGGCTGTGCATACCTGGGTACAGAGATTCCACGGGGTTGTCAACAGAACTTGCTGCTGCATCCTCACTCTGCTGTGATCCAGTCCAGTGATCCACTGCTGTGATCCATGGCCAGTCTTCAAACTAGCTGTGTTATTTCAGCATAACATTGAACTGCCTGGTAACAGGCTCATCTGAAAATCTTGCTTTTCTTCCTACTTTTTCCTTTTCTTTGCATTGAAATGAAAATTAGATGCCAGAAATATCTTTTAACTCACCATCTTTTCTGGTGTCACAGCAAGAACCTTCCTTCGTGTGTTATTCCAACATTCCATAGAGATGCTACAGGCTAAAATCTCCCCCAGCTGCCTTCCAGTCCCCTTTCCCTCCGCCCCTTGGGAAGGAGCAGTGGGTGCCTCTCTGTGCAGCTCATGATTGCATTAGATAGCCCCTTAATGTGTGTGTGCCACAACCACACCACGCTGTGCAGTGCAGCTGCTCCACACCGCCTGGCAGGGACCCGTCCTGTCACCTGCCACACATCAGAGCTTTTGGCCTTGGGAGCATTCTTTTGTCATTTCAGTTTCATGGGAAGAAGTTTCAGATTTTAACCCACTCACTCAGCCCCAGGCTTCTGCTCAGCCTGATCAATAGATTGAGCTACCCCATCTTGTGAAATCCACTTTTACCATTACCTCTAGCTCTGTAGTTGAATGTCAGGCCTGAGAACTAAGCTTGGCTGCGTTTTCTGGCTGTGCACTACCCCATTCATTCACTGCAAGACACAGGGCAAGCAGGCATGCAGCACAGTCTGCTGCTACAGGAGGGGTTGATCCCTAAAAGCTGCTCTCCTGATCAAGGCAAGAGCTAAAGTGAGGGCTCAGTAAGCTTGCAATGCACACTGCTGCACCAGTGACTGTGTACAGTCACTTTGACCGTCTTCCTGACCCCTGGCTGACAGTGCCTGAACATGAGCCAGGGTGTGCCCAGGTGGCCAAGAAGCCAAATGACATCCTGGCCTGGATCAGCAATAGTGTGGCCAGCAGGACCAGGGCAGGGATTGTCTCCCTGTACTGGGCACTGGTGAGGCCACACCTCGAGNAGCTGGGGATGTTTAGCCTGGAGAGAAGAAGGTGACCTTATTGCTCTCTATAAGTACATAAAAGGTTTTAGCAAGGTGGGGGTCAATCTCTTCTCACAAGTAACATGCAACAAGACTAGAGGAAATGGCCTCAGGTTGTGCTGGGGAGGTCTGGATTGGGTGGTAGAAAGATTTCTTCACTGAAAGGGTGGCTAGGCATTGGAACAGCCTGTTCAGGGAAGTGGTGGAAGCATCAACCCTGGAAGTCTGCAAAAGACGTATAGATGTGGCACCTGGGGAACTGGTTTGGTGGTGGACTTGGCAGTGGTGGGATAACGATTGCACTTGATCTTAAGAGTCTTTCCTAGCCTAACTGATTCTGTGATTCTATTCCATGATTCCTGTGCCTGTGCCATGATTCCGTGATTCCTGTGCCTTACCCCACAGCCGTGTGCTGGAGGACAGGTTGCACAGACGAGTATCACAATACCCTAGGGACAGCGCAGCTCTGAAAACAAAAGGGATCATACCTGATAAACGCGCATTGCGCGCAAACCCTGCCCCGGCGGCTCCCGTTCCCAGCGCAGCAGGACGGGATAAGTCCCGCCGGGAGCCGCCGGGGCTGCGCGGGCGGCAGAGCGGGCGGCAGAGGGAGCGCCGGAGCCGCGCAGCGCATCTCCGCTCCCCCCGGGCCTCGCCGCACGCAACTGGGATTGCGGTGCCTCTTTTATACTTTACGAGCGTTTTGGTAGGTCGTTTCCTGCAGCTTGCCTTTACACGTGTGCCCAGCTTTCCCCGTGTTCCTGCTCAGAAAGAGAGGCAGGAGGGCTGTTTTACCCACGCCAGAAAGGAGTGGCCTCGCTTGGCCACGATGTGGCGACAAGGCTTTTTTCTTAGCTCGTTGCCGTCTGATGGATCCCCGGCAGATATCCTTGTCTGCTACTTTTACCTTCGCGGATCCGAGCGTGGGAAAGATTTCTGCTCCACTCCAGCCCTCTCCTTTTTTTTTTTTCCCCAGGCATATCCCATCCTGCTCCGCCTGCAGCACGCATTTTGGTGGCAGCTGCTAACACTTTTCAACTCTGCATTTAATTAAAGACTTCAATATTGTCATTCTTGTAATTTCCCAAACCATGAGTCTGACTCCAGGAAAGCTGTGAAATAGGCGCCTAAAAGCCATATAATATATTGGCTTCATCCCTTCTATTGTCTGGTACGTAGAGTTTCTTGTCCGTACTCCAAGTGCGTCTGAGATGTGTGTTTAGTGTGTTAAGAACTGTGCTTAGGTGAAGGACAGAAAGAGCAAAAAGGAAAATTACTTCATGCTGTCAGCTCTCAAGAGAAAGAAAAAAAGCCTCTAAAGAAAAATGACCAAAGATGGTGTCCTGCTATCCCTCACGGGCACCCTGGTCTGCAGCTTCCAATTTCAGCTCAGCACCACAGCACTGCATCTGCTTATGACACCTCCCACATTGTCAGCCTTCCTACAAGCACCAGGAGCTAGAAACTCCCTGGAGAATTTGTGCCAAGAGACTCCTTAATCGTTTCCTACCAACTCTAAGGCAAGAAATTATAGTTCCATAGCAAGAAACAACTCAGCATTGACAAGCTTGGAGGCTTACTCAAAATTCTGCATTTTTTCAGCCACAAGGTTAGTTGTGCATCTGCCAACACTTCCAGATGGGTTCACAGGGCCACCCAAACAGGCTCTCCTGTTCAGGTCCTGCAATTCAGACAGAAGCGGGAGCTGCTGCTGCACAGGACACACAGCCTGTGGTGGCCTGGGCAGGGGGCTGGAAGACGGGCAGAGCTTCTCATTCACAGCAGCTACAGAGAGAGGGAGACACACACCTTTAATGTGGGCCCCCTAATGCACGTTGTACTATTTGTGTGAGAAGAGGTTTCAAGTCTCTCCCTGACGTTTTTTGCCCCCACCTTCTGATCCCAGGACAGCAGTAGGACAGAGCTGGTTCCAGTGGTCAAATAGGAAGTATCTTTTGCCCCTTCCTTGCAACCCAATGCATATCACTTTCTAGTGGAAAAAGTATCATGACATAACATTGAAAGAGCATTCACCAAGCTAGAAAAGCAAGGAAATTCTACTCAGTGTATAGGTTTAGCACACTATGAACTACCTTTGCGATATGGCAGGCATGTGGTACATGAGGCTACAGTCTATCAAAATGACATGTTCTACTGCTAGTTCACATGATGTTATTGCAGCTCATACTTTTTGGAGTTTCTTTTAAAACCCTGGCTCTAACACTAGCTCTTCAGAAAGCTCAAAAAAATGTTGACGTTTTCCCAAACGTTTATTATGCAGGTAAGTTCCAAAACCTCAATTTTGATGGCTACCACACAGACCCACCAGTGAAAGAGCAGGAACACCAAACACGTTTCTTATTAACTCATTGCCCGGCGAAGTGGGCCTGCTCCTGACTTGTGCTCCTCCACCTGGGCAGTACACTGCATGGGGATTTGGAGAGATTAGGGACAGGCTGGCCCTGTTCTTCATTGAGCACAGACCATGGACATCTCAGGCCTCCTCATCCTTTTATCAGCCCCAGATATGGGGGCTTCCAGGTTTGGAGGCCCTGGGCAGACATTTGCATTAAATAGAGGTTTATGGCTTTGAGAGAGAGAAAGCAGGCTGCAAATTCTCAACTGACCACCTGCTAAAATATCAGGGGCTCCTGCCCCATTCCTGTGTGGGAGAAGTGACTGATTTTCTGCTCTCATCTCCCACGCCTAAAATGTGCCCCTAGCCAGCCAGAAGGCAGGGTAAGAAGATGCTCAGTTCAGACAGATGATGCACAATTCTCCTGCCCTCAGCCTCAGTCTCATGGTGTCAGCAGGAAAGGTGGTTAAGAACACAAAGGCTCCCTTCAAGTGGCACCTGGTGCTTCACCCTCTTAACCTCTCTTCCATACAATGCAAAAATATTTCTTAACAGAGCCACATGCAAGGAATGAATCCCAGTGCTGCCTTCCAGAGTCATCAAGTCTGGAAAGGATGCCAACCTGATTTCTGAGAGTTTTAGGGGAGGAATATGTGCTTTTGCCCTTTGTGACTAAGTGGACAAGAAGGATGGCTGAGGGAAAGGGCATAGCCCATACTGCTACCCAAAAATTTGCTCATGGAGTGGGGATTGAGGGCAGGACTTATGTTCCATGTAAAACCTACTTGAGCTATGGGTTTCTCCCTCCTAGTCTTCCCCATCACTTCTCATTTAAAGACGGGACTCCTTCTATAATCCCTTTTTTCCCCAAGGGAGATATCCTGGCCCAGCCTGCAGCCCTCAGACAGCTCTGCTCTGCAGGGTCTGTGTTCTCAGATCACAGAATTCTGCCTTTATGTGCCTGCAGAAAGCAATTAGGAGAAATAGTTCAGTTCTAATTTATATAGCAATGGCAGTGATCATTGCTCACAAGAGCATGAAGCATTAAAAACAGGAAAATAAAAACCCAGAAATGTAGGCAGAGCAACTCATTTGAGGCATGAGTTGGCTGTGCAGTGGAGGGCTGCTGTGACCTGCCAAGGGACTCTCCATGCCCACCTTCACCCTCTTATGCCCCTGCTTTGTCTTGGCCATCAGTTGCTTACTCTACTGGCCAAGGCTTTGTTTCTGAAAGGTGTCTTTGAGAGAGAGAGCTGTGGTATAAAAATCACACTTTCCTAGCAGACCAAGAGCAGCTTGGGAAAACTCATCTCTGCTCCCAACAGACCCTGGTTCTTGCATCTCCTGCAGTTTCCGCCCTCTCTCAATTTCTCAGTTTAAACTGATTGGGGAGGTCCCACAGCACAGCAGGGTCCTGAGTGTCAGATAGGGACAGGTGCCTGCAAATGTAAGAGGCAGCACGGCAGAGGTTGCAAACTTAGACCTTACTGAGACATCTGGAAGGGAATAAAGCCATTTAGGAGGTGGTTTGGTGGAAGAAATGGCATGTAAGAATTAGGAAGTACCAGGTACAGAACAGATTTTGAAAGTTTGCAGATACTGAGTGAAAAGTGAAAACAGTAAGAAAAGCTTAAACGGAGCATATGGATGCAATTTCAGACCATAAAGCATCTTATCTTTCCTAGAGGCACCTCTGTAGCTGCTGCTTTTTGAACTAGAGAAAATGCTGCCCTGGTGCCCTCCTATAGGGCTCTGCAGGACAGGGAGGGCAGGATGATGAGAGAGAAATATTGCGTGACCAGTAGTCATTCACATCCATGTTCTGTACTTGATGAGGGACCTTGGAAGCCTGCTGATTTGTGGCTGACTGGCAGTCCCTAGAGCAGACCAGCCCCAGGGACAGCACCAGTGCTCTCATGGGGTCAGGCTCTCCCCTGCTGCCTGCCCTAATGCTGGGTGAAGACTACCTTGGTCCAGAACCAGAAGTGTAAAGGCCCATTAGTGACTGTGCAGAATACTGAAATGGGCCCCAGTCATTCCAAGAAGCTGTAGAGCCATAAAAATATGCTGGAGTTGGTAACTGCGTCTGCAATGGGAGCATAATCTGGTTCTGCAGGAATGCCTTTGTTGATGGCCAGAGGGCACTGGTACAGTCATAGAAATCTTCAGTCAGGAGTCCCTTCCAGCAAAATTCTGAATGGAGAGGAGCCTTACAGAGTGGGAGGCATTTCTTGTCATTTTAGTGGAAAATCTCTTCCCTGAACTCATGTTTTACTGTCAGCTCTCCCAAATTCTCTTAACACTAAATCACACACTGACATATAGAGGAAAAAAGAAATGTCTTGGACTTTCCATGGGGATGATAGAATTGCAGAATCATAGAATAGTTTGAGTTAGAAGGAACCTAAAGACCATGCAGCATCAACCCTGCCGCACCATGGGCAGGACAACTTCCACTAGACCAGGGTCCTTAAAACTCCATCTAACCTGGCCATGAATATTTCCATGGAGAGAAGACATAATGCTGATTCTTGTGCGGCATCCTTCTAGCTCTTGATGCACAAGCAGATCCCACACACACTCACCACACCACTTCCAGAAGATAGAATTTCAGGTGACAATTGTCTAATGAAAGCAAGGCTATGACTCTCCAAATAAAAATAATTTCAAGTGTCTGCTTGCAATCTTAGAAATATTCTACAGTCTCTTTAAGTCTTCAGCACCTAGGCTGAAGCCTCTCTTTCAATTTGTATTTTAGGCTTTTGGAGATTAAAGTTTTATCTATGTTACAGCCACTTAGTGCTCATCAAAAATGCCACAGTTTTCAGATTTAAAACAGGAGGAACTCTGCAGTGAAAATATGTTTTCACTGTAAAGTTACTGTGATGAATATCTCTGGAGCAAGTTCACAGTGTGTCACATTTTCAGCTTTCAGGAACACAGAAGAGCCTTCCACAAGGGTCAGCTTCTGTTATGCTGTGCTGCTCTGGCCCATCAAACACTTTTCAGAGGGCTATGGTGGAAACAAAAGTCTCCAAAAAAAGCAATTTATAATGTAATTTAACATAATTTAATGAAATATTTGTTGAATGCCAAGCATTTCCCGAATTTTTACATTGTTACATGATTTTTTGTTCAGTTGGTTTTCGGGTTTTTTAAATAGTTTTGGATAAGCAGAGCAACAGAAATTAAAGTCTGCTGTTACAATGTGCTATCAAAGGTTACCTTGCTCCTGCAGAAAGGTCAGAATTTACACAAAAAGAAGAGAAAAGCAGTGTGTATACACAGATCTGTTCAACAAGTAACAGCAATTAGCACAGCACAGCACACATAAGAGTGCTAGGTAAATGTGTGAAGCCTGATTCACCTTTTGAACAATATTAAACATGAATATCTCAATAAAAATTCAAAATTATCTACTGCAATGTTACCAGTTCACAGTGTTTTATTTTCAAAAAGGGCATTCTAGTGCTGCTGCATGTAGAATGAAGTGCAGTGTGTGCAGGCCAGTAGGTGTGTTACTTGCTTTAGGACATGGTAAGGATGCAATGGCCAACCACGAAATCCACATTCATTTAAATGCTCACTCTGCTCTTTATAGGCATTGAGATCTGTGGGCATGCCTCAGGTGCATATTTGTTTAAGATTTAGGAAACCAGGTATGTACTGTAGAGAGAAGAGAAGATCAAAAGCTGAACTCTGAAGAAGCGCTGCCAAAGTCTGTGCAAAACCAAAGAGGGACACAGGGAGAGAGAGACAATTGCAGGTGGGTTTGATGTAATCGGGTTCATTTCAGCTTGGTTTAGAGGAGAAGGAGGACTTCAGTAATCGTAAGGAATGGCTGCAACAAGTTATTGGTGTCCTTCATACTCCTGTACCTATTCAGTCTTTAGCTACTCTGGAGTTGACTAAGACACTGCTATCAGGTCTGCAGCTTTCCAGACAGGTGTCCATATATGACAATTTCAGAAAAGGCTGAAGGTATTGGTGGTTTCATATTATGTCTCTGGTCAACCCGAAGCAACTGCATTGGTATTACTTTTCAAAGGTCTGTTTGCTGTATCAGTTCTCCTCCATGTCACAGAGCATAGGATCAGGCACCTGCACCATCCACTTCTTTCCCCAAGACGATTTACACCAAAGCATTACTGTATACACTTAACTGTGTCCCTCCTGCACTCCAGTGAGGCTTTCTAGGAGCCCACACAGTCACTGTGTTGTTAATTAGTTTAAGGTCCTCGAAGAGGACCTCTCTTTGCCACACAGAAATGCTCTATAAGATTTCGGGAGGGTGTTGACCATGCTCATATACTCTTTATACAAATAAACCCTGCTCTAATGCACTGCTGAGCAGCACTGTGGCAGCCACACTGACTGATTCCTCACTCAGCATGGAAACCTGGACAATGTCTAACATAGAGACTTGAGGTGGGACTTCCTTGTCCTCAGCAGCACTCTTGTGCCCTTGCTCAGACACCCAAGGGCTTTCCTGTCTTACCAGCTCAGACAGAGCTCCTGCATATAAGCAAATTTAACTTTTGAAGATGATTAGTAAAAGAATAAATCATATTGCAGCCAAGGAGCCTGCCAGCCCAGCTCTGACAAAAATTGCCCTCTAGAGAAAGAAGTCTCTTCAGAAGAGGCAGTTGCTCCAAAAGAAAGATAAAGCAGTTTGGAAAAAGAGCTTAAAAGAAAAGTATCCAGTTACTTCAATATAATTCTAGAAGATTTTCTACTTTTAGTCAAACTGCTTTGAGTAACTTCATGTGAGTAAATGAGGGGGAAGAGGGGGATTTTGGCTCTTCTTAGCTTAATGACACCAACCCCACAAAGAATTCCTTCATTTTTAGTATCTATAGTGCTTCCATCACCAGGACTGACAGCTCCTTCCCCACCAGATCATGTCACTGGCTTTCACCAGTGGATTCACATGTTGCCTGGTTCACATGTGACATGCTAACTAGAGATCTTTTTTAAAACAGGCATTTATGAGTCACTTGCTATTCAGCTGTGCTATCAATAAACCAGTTAGAATACATAAGGGCATGAAATAAACACTCTTAAAACACTGAGTAATTTTCTCTGATTTCTCTACCATTCTCAAGTCTGAAAGTGCTGCAAGTTCCTGGAGCAGTGCAGCCTTGTTTTATCACTGAGAGCACAACTGAACACAGGTCAGGGCTATTTTATATTCCTCAGGATGACAAGTTCAACCAGTACCTCTGGAAGCACGAATCACATCTCAAGGCAACGTGCCCAGCTTCCCACTTCTGACTGCCAGGCTGGAAAACCTCACATGTTTTCCTACCACAGGAGCTGCTAAAAGCTGGAGATATCAACAGAGAAAAAAAAAAGAGAAGAAAAATACCTCTCATGCCCACAAAGGTGCATATTTTTTGGCTTTTAGCTTGTTTTCACATTAAAGCACACGTTTTCAGTACTTAGAGAAAATACTTTCTTTCATAAATGAATGTACTGCCATCAGCTTCCTGAAAGCAAGCTTAAATCAGTTATCCATGGCAGGCGTTTAAAACTCTCCATGTTTCTAAGCCTGTATAGCTTCAGGTAGAAGAAAAAACATCCTTTAGGCGTGTAACTGCACGTGCCCCACGATGTCTACATAGCACGATTTTTACTCTAAATTGACTAAACTGTGTTACGACCAGGTGGCACTGCCATTCCTTAATGCGACATGTGATGCTGGCTGCGTTGGAGGTGATTCAATAGAGGCAATGAGCTAAAATTACAGCACGCGCTCTCCAGTTCCTGTTGTTGTCATTAGGAGCCTAAATTTCCAACGTACGTTTACGGTTCCAGTTATAGGAGAGCTAGATGCAGTTCGCACCTGCGTAAGAGGTACAGGAAGAGCACTGCTTTGCTTACATCTCACTTTTAAGCAGTGATTTGAACAGCTTACTAGTTTGCAGTGATTCTTGGAAAGAATCACACCTATTTTTGCAGAAAGAGAAGCCACTGCACACATGGTGGTTTACATTGGTCCTGCCAGGTGGCCGCACACATTCAGACCTAACCATGGCGTCTTCTTTAATGTGAAGATGTGAAGATGGTAGCTTCATCTCCCTGTTCTGTTCCAAACATCCTAAATTAATGGGTGGAGCACAGGATCCTGGCCAGGCTGAAGACCTCAAGCTTTTCCAGGGTATGCAAAAAAATGGACACATCAAGACAAAATATCTTCTTGCTTATGCTTGTTGATAGCATCAAGTCACAAAGGAAGCAGGAACTTAAGGCTATGTGTTAACCTCATCCCTCTGCATATTCTCCATCCATCCAAAACTTTCAAGTACTGTAAGAGTAACTTGTAAAATAAACAGTCCCTGGCACAATTTTTGCCTTCATACCAGGGTACCTTCTGTGTGGCTGAATTGAAAGCCTGGGTCAAGATGCAATTTCACTATGGGAAGTGAAGTCTGAGTCTGTTGTGAAAAAAAGGTTTGCAAAGTTGGTCAATGGACATCAATACTGAGGGACTTTGGGAATAAGCTTTTACCCACAGCAGAAGGAAGCTGGGTCTAGCCAGAACCGAGTGGCCTGGATATGAACAACCCAAGGCAAAACTCTGCCATGGTCAGACTGATGACCCTATGCTGCAGAAAGATGGGGATAGGGGGTGCCGTAATTTTGCCTGGCATAGGCTGGTATGGTTCCCAATACTTTAATGGACATCACACACACTCACCTGAGAGCTGGGAGGGCAAACAAGGTTACTCATGTTTGCCTTGCCCTGCCACTGCTGCTTCTATACAGATCTCCATAATCATCACATGTCACAATGAGAAAGCAGAAAACAGCACTACCTTGTTTTTCCTATCTATAAAGAGACACAAGTTCATTAGCTTTGTTTCATTTCCCCCTTTTCTGGCATGTTAAATATACCTGTTCTAAAGTCAGAGGTGAGAAAAGAGGATGAGAGGTATCAGTCATTGCTTAAAATGGTTTGGCATTAACATGTCACCTGTGTATCAGGAGATTCATCAAAGTCAGGAATAGCAGGTGACTCACAGGCAGTGTCTGTGCTTTTGTACATCCCTGGTTCAGGTAGCATATTTGCTCATTGGATTTTATGTGTCATGCAACTGAGGTGGGGGATTTTTCAAGGCTGAATCCACCTGGGTTTGGCTGTTGGAGAATAGTGTCTCCACAGTGCAGCTCCCTGAAATTCTGGGGCCCTAAGGCAGTTCTGAATGGCTGCACCCAGGACACAGAAGAGCACGGTGTGCATCAACACAGGAGGAACATGCATGCTCACATAGCTGCGGCTCACTGCACACATACACCCTCAAAGAGCTTGTTCGAGGGTTCACACTGCACAATTCCCATCCTAATACGGGGACTCTGAACTAAGTCAGCAAACTTACTTAATACAGTGGTAGCTGACAGAGACTGTGGGAAGAACTGCCATCCAGTCACTGCTTTTCTACATCCCTCAAGGAAAATGGAATATCTTTTCTCTTCCCACCCTCCATCTTTTCTGCTTTTTTCTCCAGTGCGGCAGACAGAATCCTTTCAGAGACAGATGGGATTCCCCAGTCTTTCTCTATATATTAGGTGTAAGTGAGTTATGAGTGTCCTGGGGACCTGGTGGAGTGATCTCTGCCAGCTCAGCATCTGCCTGTTCATTTCAGCAGCAAAGAACAGCATGCTGTTTTCAATACTGTCTCTAATTAAATACTGGGAAGATGATCAGGACTAGACTAAGGCACCCAGACACAATATGGATACTAACACGTTTCCCCACATTCCAGGTAATACCCAGGCTGCAGTTGGTTGCTCTATGTTTGGGAGATCCCTGTACGTGATAGGGCAAAGCCCTGGGCTTTCCCCAGGAGCCAGAGGAAGACAGCTTGCGCAGAAGTGCCCTTCAGTTTTTATTTACTTTGCTACTGCTTTGTAGGACCCCTCCCCTTGGAACAAAGACTGAGGCTCCCATCAGAGCCTGATGCTCTGTGTCCAGGTCAGCCACTGCTCTCAGACATTGTTCTTTGCTTGAAACATTCCTGTGAAGAGCTCTCTGAAGCTATTCAGTGGCCCCACGTACATTTTTGTGCCCCATGAAATTACTTGCTCAGACCCAGCCAATGGACTACTTTGCCAGGCTAGAGGGTGAGCTTGGGCTGACTGCCTGCAGGCACCACCCCTCTAGAAGGAGAACAAACCACTCACCTTAGTCACTCTTGCAGACCTGGTTCTGGGGGTCCTGAGCACAGCACTCCCACAGTGAGGCGTCATGTGAGTATCAAAACTTCTTTTTTCCCACTCAGCCCACTTCTGGTTGTAGCTATCTCTCCAAGTGCAGTGTGAGGAGAGGTAGAATCAAACAGGGCTTCATATCATGGTCTGAATCATAGAACCTTAGATTTAACAGGTATCCTTGCAGTTAGTGGTAAACTTCTTCCCTGTCTCTTCTAGGCAAATGTGAATCGCTTCATTGCAGGCAGAAGATGTTCCTTCCCCAGATGCAGCTCAAACTATAAGCTTGAGGCCGGGTTTCATCCCTTTCCAGTTGGATCACCGGGCACTGAGAACCAGCCTTTAAAACTTTTTACACTGCCAGGCTTCCTTGATCCATCCCACAATTGTACCTGGGTGCTTGAATTTGTTTAACTTTTCTCCTGTGCTGACGTCTGTCAAGCTCAGCTTTTTACCTTTTTTTGTTGTTGTTTTGGTCACATTTCTCCAAGCAGAAGAGAAGTGTGCTGGGTGCTTCAGTGCAAGATGTCGTCCTTGTTCTGATGGACCACAGCCTCCTGCTCACTGAACAGCAGAGAGCCTGTGTGCACGCACAGTGCCCCTTCCCACTCCACCCTGCACAAGGACATGGTGTGAATGCAGCTACACCTGCCTGGGAGGGTGGGAGTGTGTGAGGACAGAACACCGTTCACTCTGGGCTGGCTGCAGCACTCTCTGATGAGCGTCCTCTCCACTGTTGGCAAAGGAGCCTTTCCTGTGCAGAGACATTGGAAGGGAACGGGCACCAAACATTGGTTGTTTCAGTGCACATTTCGGTGTCTTTGCACAACTCCACCTTCAGTGTCGGTGTCATCAGTAATGCTGGGCTTTGTGTGGCAATGGCTGAGTCATAGGCAATGTTCCCTGTTCCCTGTGCTCCAGGAGAAGCCCCTCCCCAAGGGGTACAGGAGGCAGGTCAGAGATCCCACATGCCCTGTGTGTACTTCACCCAGGGTCATTGAAAGGAACCAAGCACTTCCTGCAATCTGAAGTGAGACAGCATATGCTTTGATGAGAGAATGGGGCCAAACCCCTTTTGCTTAAATGCTGCAAGGGTTTATTTGTAAGGCAGCATCAAAGATACATTTTACGGTTGAAAATACGTGTTGTTGAGTGATGTTTACCTGGAAGGAACATCTGAGGAGGTTGTTTCCAGGAAACTCAGATGCACGAGAAGAATGTTTGTCTGTTATGTACCAGTATCACTCACTTCAGGTACCATTCCAAACAACATAATATGGTAGAGGTGAGTTGTCCCATCCCAGCAAAAGCAAAGAGAGCAGGATGACAACCTTCACAGAGTTTAACCAAGGAGGTGGTTAAAAAACCACTGAAAGTGTGAGAGCGTTGAGATGACGACATATGGAGTACAAAGAAAGAAACCTCATGGGAGCAGGGAAAAACAACAGTGACTGAATGCTCCAGCCTAAAAGGAAAGGACCCATGTGTTCAGCAAAGCTGTGAGTGTGAAGAGTTGCTGAGAGGAAAGATGTGAGAAGTGATAATGAAATGTGGTGAATATGATGAACTGCACTTAAAATACAGTTGACAAGAGGCTTATTTCTGTAGAGCTGTGAAAGAAATGGACTTGGAGGGTGGTCAGACGGAGGCTGTAGCCCCTTCTTTGACTCTGCAACTTCTTCCAGCTCCTCCCCTCCTCCTGGAAGCTGAGCACCACTTTGGCGAATGGATTTTGTTGCAGCCTAGCTACTGGAAGAGGAGGAGACTTTTAATCTCTTTTTCAGTGCCTGGCAGGAAAAGGAGGTAACAGGTTTGGGAATGGGAGTGTGTAAGCTAGGAAGATGAATATGCTGCTAATACAGCCACAGTGGCAGCCCTTTGCCTTCTGCTCACAGCAGAAGATTGGCAGGACAAAAAAGCACTCTGTTACTGAAAATGCCCCAGCTAATGTGCATTATTTGGGCCAAAGTGGGTTGGGGTAAACATGGCTTTGGGCAGCAATGCTGGCAGTAAGTCCCTGGAGAAGGGTAGGACAGGGGTGCCAGTCTCTTTACCACAGCTGCTGCTGCAAATTCCAGGCTTGCACGGGATCCCCATTGCAAGAAATTTATTGACCATTGCAGATGAACAGAGGATTTCACACATTGAATCATTCAATAGTTTTTAAGAGGGCCTTATCAAATCTTATTTCCAATTAATTTGCCATTAACAAAAAAACACAGATAAACAGTGACAGAATTCTGCAGTTTTGTTCTGTTTTTATCAGAGAGCCAGCTCTGCTTTGTCTCTTCACTTAGATTGAAAAAAAAAAAAAGAAAAAGAAAAAGAAAAAGAAAAAGAAAAAGCAAAACAGAAAAAAAAAAGAAATAAATAAAAAGAGGAGGCAGTATTTTACCACCCACTCTAGCCTGCACAGCCAGCCTCTGTGTCCCCCTGGCCGTCTCACTTTTTCTGCAGACAGGGTGAACCCTGAGCCAACGAGTCTGTGAACTTATTCTATTTGTCCAAATGAGTGTCAAATTTAAAGTCTATTTCAATCACTGAAATGCCATTACCTGTTTGATCCTTGAGACTTTCCTGACCATCTCAGTGTGGAGTATATGATACACTTTTAAAGCCTAGGCAGAGTTAGCTCTGTTGCATGATTTCCCCATGTCTCTGTTTCTGTGAGCCATCTTAAGGATTGTCTGAGCTGTGTTCCTCATATGAAACACGGGAACATCTGAGCTTGTATGTGCCTCTGTGTGTGTGTGTTCTTAGCTACATAACTGTCTTAAATCTTGCTTCTAAGGCATGTGCACTTTGCTGCTTATATCCAGAGCAAGGGGGCTGGTGCCTCAGGACTGTGCTCATCCCCCAGCTCCCTGCCCCCCTGCAGCAGAGCTGGAGCTGTGGGACCAGCCACGTCAGTTCACAGCTCCCCGCTGCAGCCTCCGCTCCTGGCAAAGGTGAGGTCAGTCAGAGCCTGCAGGTCTGGCGTTGCACCTGTCAGTAAACATTCACATGTTCCTTCTTGCTGACGTTTTTGCAAGGGATGTCCTTTCTTACAGGCAGTCTGACCAGTCATTGTCTCCTGGTAACTGCTGGAATTGCTCTAGGGCAGACCCACTAATTGGCTATAGAGGGCTCCTGTTTTCTGCAGAGTACAACTGCTGGACAAGAGAAGCATATTCATCCATGCATTTACACAGAATTTCCTCTTTTCAACTAGTTTTTATATATATATATATATATACACACAAATATATATACATATATGCATGTGCATCTATATGCTTTTTTACACCAAGCATAGATTAGAAACATAATAATCTTCCCTAAGCAACAAATTTCAAAAGCTCACTTACGTAGTGGTGATTTCTGTACTGTAAAAGCTTTTTGGAAAGACCTAACTTGCAGACATACACAACCACCTCTACTGAACGAAAACTTATTAACTGATGTCAACCAACCAACCACCATCAAAAACCAACCCACCACTTTGACATGGATAATTGCTCAAGGTATTCAGACATTAATTCCCCTATGTATCGGTGGAAGTTGCTACTTTATCTTGGTGAGAAGAGATGATACAATAAGTTATAGAATGACTAAAAGAAGCATCCTAATCTGCCATGCCAGGATTCACCACTGCTGTTTTCCAGGGTCTGACTTACGCCACATAAGCTATCCTGTAGACATTCCTCCAAGGACTTTTTTCCTCCTTGTCCCAGGAGTGTGACAGCAGAAGGTTCCTGCCTCACCCTCTAAGTTAACTGTGGCCCCTGTCTCTCAACACTTGATGGATGTGCAGCTTTACTGCTACCCTAAAGGTATTCCCAGCATCCCTTTATCCACCATTTCCCTCTGTGCTCAGACGCTCACTACAACATAATTCCTCAGCCAGGATTATGCCCCCGTGCACCTCCCTGCATCAGCCATCCCTTAGAGATGGCCAGGTGAGAGTTTGGGACCAGGCAAGTAGCAGAGCCAGGCATCTTTGCAGAGTGGGTCCAGGAGGCTGCAGGGTGCCGAGGCCTCGGCAGTCCTTATTTTGCTGCAACATGCCTCATGAAAAAATTCAGGCCTTTTTAGCCATCATTTAAGGGATTCTCAGAAACCTCATGCTTCCCTCTTCTCTAATAAGCACGATTATGCTGCTGTGCAATGTCTGCGTGCTGCAGATGTCAAGGTTGCGTTCCCTATTGTGTGTTTGTTTTCTCCTCCTCCAGAGCCTTCATGTCACCTTCACTTCACCTTGTGTGGTGCCTTCACCTTTTGTCACCTACTGCTGTTAGCTACAGCAAGAAGCACAGGTTTCTGCTCACTTCTCTTACACATGGAGCGGCGCTGCCCAGAGCCTTGGAGTAAGAGCAGCTGTGCGGATCTGCAGGCATGCCCTTTGGCTGTGACAGAAGATAATGCGGCCAAGACCCGCTCCCCCACTGTATTAATTATTAATGAAGCTGAACGTAAGAGCAGTTCATCTGAAGTAGCACAAAGAAGAAAGGAATGATTCATACCCACCCTTGCTAATGCTTTCAGATTTGCTGGATTTCCAGTGGCCCAAAATTAAATCCCCATTCCCTCCCTTTTTCTTTCTAAATCAGGTACAAAGCTCTATCCTGCTAGAGGAAATTTCAATTTATCAGAGGCAGAGTGGTCTCTTTATGACACCATCAAGTCACATATAAAACAGTCCAACAGCAATACCTGCAAATGCAACATGGGGTTTTGGATAGGAAGTCTACTTCAAAGGGCTTTCTGATATATTTTTCACAATAACATGCTGTTCTGTACTGAAATGAATGTGTAGAGGTTAGCATGTGCCCAAAGCAGCATTTTCCTTCCACTATGAGCACAAAAAGTCCCATTGCACTGGCCAGTGTCCGGCTGAGCTGCTCCTCTGCAGTGCCGTGGCAGCAGCGCTGCCGCAGGATTGAGGGTCCCTGTGGGGGCACCCCAGGAAGCAGTGGGAGCACACTGGCTGCTGCTGGGTAGCTACGGAGAGGGAAGGGGGGGCGCTGGGATTTCATCTCCATTCCTCCTGAATCTTGTGCAGCAGAGGAAAGTTTGGGTACCACCGTGAGGATACCTTTTGCTAAAAGGAGCCAAACTCTAATATCTGCTCCCCAGAAAAATAAACACCATTACTGATGCCAGGGAGGGCTGCAACTACAAGAAAAGCTGCAGGATTCTGCTTAAATGCATCAGAAAATTGTTCAAATTTATCTAAAAAAGACCCTCCAACTTTTTAGGTTGACTGTGGGTAAACAACAGTACAGGTATCCCAAAATATCACCCCGGCTGCTATGCCACACACCCCCACACACGTCCCCAAAAAACAGTGCCATTGCACTTGCTTTTGATTTTCACCACTTTCCAAACACAAAGCCCTGAAGATTCTGCAGCACATCAAACCTCTCAGAGAAACATCCTGCACCACTACCCACAGTTTCTCACACCTGGCAGCCTGTGCAAGCCAATCTGCAGCAGAGGAGCTCAGGACTGCTGCTGCAGCCATCCCTCAAGGAAATCGTGCTGAGGGCTCCCACTCTTCCTGGCTGGTGGAACACTGGAACCAGCAAACCCAGCTGACCAGAGTGTCTGAGGCCTGTTGCCAACTTACTCAGACACAAAGGCTGAATGGTTCTGCAACAACATATTTTTAAAGGGAGTCCCCACTTGTCTCTCTGGACAGCAGCAGGCCTGGGAGAAGCACCAGAAGGCCTTAATATTTATGAAAGGAATTCTGGTGAGGAAAAAATGGACAACGGTATCAAATATTTCTAATGACGCATGAACTTGAGAATTACTTTACTTACCTGCAGGGAAAAGAAACCAAACCGTAACTAGTTCAGTTAGAAGTCATGCTGCTGAAGGCTTTTTCAGCTTGGACAAACTAATGAATAAATTGAATACTAATGGTGTTCATTATTACTAATTACTGACTGTGGAGGAGGGTGCTAGGAGACAGCCAGTGTCCTGTGGTCCTGCTGGGGACGTTATGTTTGGATCACATCTGCCCTGGCCTTGCCCTGCTGTCGAGTGTCGCAGATGAGAGGCTCCAAACAGAGTAGCACCCCACTCCCATTTGGGAAAACAAGATTCAAAGGCCTTTTAAATTTACAGAGTGCTCCAACTACTGCTGGCTGGCCACAAGCGAGGGGACAGCAATACTCCGTGGCAACTCACAGGAGCACAGCAGGTTTCTCTCTGGGGTAGCTGCTCTTGACTCCACCTGTGAGAGTTCTAGGGGTGTATTTCAGCCTCAGGGCACTGGCAGTTTTTGGGGATATCCGTCCCTCCAGTGACTTCAGAGCAGCTGACATCACAGCCTGTGTGCCCCATTGAGCAATGAGCACCAAGCCGTGACTCTGGCTGCACCACTACATGGGCAAGGAGCAGCAGCACAGCCCAGAACATCAGTGTGTAACAGACACACATCACAGTGGGGGCTTTTGGTTGTGACTTGTAGCTCCTCAATCTTCCCCAGAGCAGCAGTGGCTGTGGTAGAGCCACTCCTTGAGTGAGGGCTTTGTTCTTGCTTTCCTCACATTTCTCCCTCTCTGCCCTCAGTTCACCTCACTTCACTGCTTCTCAGTGTGATGGCCCAGATGCCTACTGCATAGGGGGACTTCAGAGGACACAGCTGGAGGTTGTATCCCTGCCAAGAAATGCAAAAACCCTGGGCCAGATTGCAATAATCTCTTTTTCAAACTTTTTTTTTTCTTTTATTTTCCCATACATGTTCCTTAAAACATCTCCCCTTTGTCTCTCCTCACTTATGTGTTTCCCTGGGTTTCATACTCCACTTCAAGGCAATCCCAGACAGATCACTTTTGATAGGTTGCAATGAGATCTTGTCTNGCCTTGGCTCTGTGTAAGCCCTGCTCAGCAATAACAAAAACATCTCTATGTTATGAACTCGGTGTTCAGCACAAATCCAAAACACAGCCTCATACCAGCTACTGTGAGAAAAATTAACTCTACCCTAGATGAACCAGCACACAGTAAAATAACAAATTTAAGTTCTTGAGGGATTTGGCTATTAGTTTTCTGGAGTCTCAACTATCTGAAGATACTGAGGACTTTAAGCGAGCCTGAACTGTCTCTGCCTAGCCCCATGCCATGATGGCTTACAGGCATTTGCTGGAAGCCAAGTCCCACACATGTACAAAACATGCCTACTGTAATTTGACTACTACATGCTGCAAAACCTCCGCTTTGTTTTCCAGACTTCTTCAGATAAACAAGAAATGGTCTCTGCTACGTATTAGAGATGCTGATATTGTAGGCATCTGAACTCAATGGATGTTAGAGAAGGATGGGAGTAGGACTGGAAGTAACATGACTGATGAGTTTCTGATCTGTATTTGCTGTCTGCCCAGCTCATCAGCACTAGCAATTAACACTCTCTGGTGTCCTGTGTCTTCTCCCTCTTGCTTTCACTAATGGCTGTTTACTCAGGTGTGATGTCTCCCACACCAAGGGCTGGTTTATCTGAGATGGTCATCCCACATTTTTAGTCTTTAAAGCTGAGATTAACTCTGCATTGTATTGAAAAATTGTTTACTTTCTATATGTACATCTTAACTGCATACACAGTTTTTACCATCACCACAGAACTCAAAATATTTGCTTTGCAAGAAGGCAAAAAAGATACAGCTTTGTACCCAGGGAACTGAGACAAAAGTCAAACTTAAACTCAGTTCTCCTAATGTCCATATTCAAGCTATGGGATGTCTTTGATGAGATGAGTTTATTGTAGTTGGACAGTATTTCTCCCTGTCAGGTTTTGCTCCCAATTTGTCACTCTGATTTCTATTTGGACTTCCTATCCCCCTTTATTACTTTTGCAGATTTCTCAACCAGTTTGACAGGAGGAAGCTAGAGATTTTCTTTATTTTTCAGACTAAACTAAATTGAACTAACTAAAGGCTTTTTAAACATCTTTGAACTTTTGTGATTTTTTTGTCCTGGAAAAACCTAAGCAAAATTAATCACAGCTGGAGAGAAATTGGACTGATCATACCAGTAAACACTACGTGTGCTAGTAGCTGTGACTTTCATTTTCCATGTTGCAGAGAGATTAAGCGAACAAAGCTGCAGCTATTCAGACTATTTGTCTCATTAGGAAATAGAAGAGTCATTTGTTCAAAAATACATTGAACTGCTACAGCAGCAGCTGTCTGCACTGAAACAGGGGATACATTTTGGTTTTGCTCTGAAACTTGTCTATTCTGATTCATTATTTCCATGCGCAGAGACAGAGAAAGTAGTGCCAGAGGATGTAGGAAGGAAGCAATGAGCTACTGCTGCCAGCTTCGGGCTTACGCACGGCTGTGGTACCTGATCTGCTTACTGAAAAGGTTTAGTACTGTAAACAACAATTTGGGACTCCTTCTTCCTTATAATAATAGCCATGATGTATGCAAGGCATTTTCTTATTAGGGCTGCTGGCAACATGCGAGGAGGAGCCTGACAGGAGTGACAGACTCCATCTAATTTATCCACCCACTGCAGCATCCTTCATCTTCCCCACACAGCACTTACCAGCATTTTCTGACACAAAGGTGTGATTAAAAAGGAGTCCTAAGAATTCATTCTCCTTGCAAACTAACCCCTAAAACCAAAGAAGAACCTAAGAGACTTAAGGAAAAAATGAACATAGACATTCAACAAGAAACTGTTTTCAGTTAAGCAAAGAGTCCCACAAAACTTCACACTGATCCTGAAAGCCAGGCATCTAAAAGGAGCCTGAAAAACAGTTTAAGAATTGGACCCATATTAAGACTATATTTCTTCCTCAATAATCCACTATAATTTATGAACTTTATTTTTAAGAGCAATTTCTTTTTATCATCCCTTTGGAACAGAAATTGTGACAATGTTTAACTGTGGTACTCTTTTTTATTGGTTTGGTTTGGTTTCTTTGTGGTATCCCAGCATATTGCTCCTCTAGACAATGTCCAGACATCTAGTTCCTTTAAACCATTGAAGCCAGAAGTAAAATTTCCTCTGAGATTGTATGCCTTTCCAGTATAACTATATATCACACCTTTGTGGATTAGGCTCCTTAAGAAATACCATATTTGATTGACTTTTCTGATTTGCTCATGTTTATTTTGTATTATCTATGCAAAACACTATTCTGACAAAATATGGTAATCAAATTATTCTGTAAATATGTTTTCTCTTAAGCTGTCAAAACCATGGGATGCATATAAAAAAAGTTAAATTAAAAAAAAAATCAAATACAGTAACTAGGCAGAATCAACACATGCTTTTATTTCCATTGCATATAAAATTTCATATGAAGGTATCGATGTACAGTACTAACCCATAGGCTGTAAGAGAGGCTAAGAAACCAGTGAAAGAATAGCCATGTGCAATGTTCACACAAGTTGCCACTCTCAAGACATCCCCAAAGAAAATACCGAATTAAAATAGTAACAAGAAATTGTTCAGGATTTCTGTTGTTGTAGTGTCCCTTTTAGACCATATAAAACAAAAGCATTCGAATTCCTTTGGGCCAGGGCTGCTAAAATCTACAGTTTGTGTCAAAAAGGAGATTCTGGTTTTTCTTGGAAAAGAAGCTCTCCTTTCATGAATAAGTCGCAAGTTACAAGGGCTGGGCATCACTGGAATGGAGAAGAGGTATTTACCTCACTCTGGCAGATTCAATGATACCAGCTCTGAGTTGTCTGGAGCAGTGTGACAAGTCAAACAGCAAGAGTTGCTCAGTCCAACCTGCAAACCTAATAGTAGTGTTATTAAAACATCTAACAGTTTACTGCTCTTCTGTAGAGCTAGTGCACTATGCTACACACACCTGCACAAAGCTTTAGCTACACCTATATAAAATAAACTTTGGCTACTTGTAACACTAAAATTGGAAAGCATTTCCAAGACTGAAGTTGTATATCCTACTATGGATTCTGCTTATACAGTGATCATTTGTGCTACTAAAGAAGAGACGTTACAGACAATTGTAAAAGTGTATGAGTTACACCCTCTTAATTCTGATCATTCCATTTCACAATATGCATTAAAATCAAATGTTTATTAGAGATGCTTTCCAAAGCTGTTTCAGTGCATTTCAGCACTGAAGTGCAGCATCAATTATTTATCTTTTTTAGGAGCAAAAAATGGCTGCAATAATCCCCAATTACAGGCTGTAAAAAGATATTCAGAGACAATACAATTACATTGCCAGAAGTCTGCAAAAGCTTGAACTTCCAGCAGGGTCAAGAATGAAAGTTTATTGTAGTATTACGCATATTAGCTCGTAAGAGTATCCCCCATCGGTTAGCAACTAAAAATATGGTAGAAATGCCCAGCCCTAGCCCCAAGGCTACCTTACTTTCAAATGCAGCTAAACAAGAAAATATTGTTTAAAGTTAAGGCACAGCCCTGGGACCAAAGACCTGCAGCTTTTTAAATCGATATATCTTTATGTATTTTATACTTTTCTCGAATCTTCCATAAACGAGCTCTATGGTGACACTGAATATATTACAGGAGAAGAAATGTACAAGGAATATGTATACACAATAGTCATTCTCTCACCAAGAGTTTCCAGATACAGCAACACCACCCTGACAAGGATGATGTTATAATAAGAACTGATAATTTACAATTAACATTACAGTATGTACATTACAATAAATACATGGTTGTAAACAGAGACAAACAAGACTGTATTACAGGTAAGGTCATTTGGTGAGAAAAATGCATGGCACAAAAAATAAATAACGCGTTTGAAAAGGACTGTCAAAGCTTTCTATAAAATCCATTTCATTCAAGTTTTTTAACTTCTGAATGCTATTTGTTCTATCGATATTCTTCCGTTATCATTTTTTAATGACACAAAACAATTTAAGAATTTAAATACAGCATTACTGAGTACAGCAACTTGCAAGCTAAAGTATACTGTTATAAACAAGGTGATTTTTCTTTTTTCCTCCCACTCAATATCCACTCACTGCATTTTTTTATGGCAAAAATATTCACAACACATAAAGCCACTTGTAAATTGTATTGTTTTAAAGCAGTGTACAATGCTAAAACACACTTTGGCAAAAGAGGAAAAAAAAGATTGTACAGTGCATTATATCCCCAACTCTAAGAAATGGTATAATTTTCTATGATTTGATTGTCCACATAGATAAGTGTATATCTCACAATATGGTTTTATGTTTCTTTCCTTCAATTAGTGCAGAAACAAAACTTTCCAGGTCCTACTGGTTATTCTGGAATTTACATTGCTTTTCCGCTACTGAGGTTCCAGGCACTCTTGGGGGCTGAAAAGACTTTTAGATGGATCAGGTTGAGCAAGAAATGATGAAAAAAAAAGAATTAAAAAAAAAGTCAAAACACAAAAATCCCCATGAGTTATCTTCATTCTTTTACTCCTTCTGCATCTTCTGTGCTACAGTCCTGTGAGGCCTAATGGTAAAGAAAATTATGACCTGGATATAGAAGAATGCAAAATGCATTTAGAAGTTGAACTATTAGCCAATTATTCTTAAACAGGTTTTTTTTCTAGATCTCTGGTAATTTAAAAGTACGTGTATTCATAGCTGCAAATTTGCTACCAAAAAAATCTAAAGGGAAAATAATGGCTGCTGCTATCACCTTTTGCTAAGAAATTATCTTGATATTATCATTTTAACAGAATTTTAGAGTGTATGAGTCTGCTAGCCTCCCTAGGCAACTATTTCCCATCTTCTACACTCAAAACTACAATTCTAATGAAGACTAAAGTGGAGGAAATAAAATCTCTTCTTTCATGTGACCAAACAACAAGACTGAAAAATGACAAGTATGAATTCCTACCTCCCTTTAGCTTTCCAAGTTATGGAAGCTTTCAGTACCAATCAAACTGAAAGGCAGGATTCCCTTAGCAGAAGCAGGGAAAAGGATGAAAAGATCTAAGATTGAAATAGTATGTAGTAAACTACAACTCTGATGATGCACTGCTTACTTACTTAATAATATAAAAAGACAAGACTGGCCTGGCTCTTCTTGCAACAAAGACATGAAAAAATAACACTACTCATTATTTTTATGTTGTACAGCTCTCAGATTAGCAAATGGTTTAACAAAATAGCTACCCAGATTAAAAGTTACTGGGAGTCATAAATTGGAGATATTACACTCATGGGTTTTTGCACCAGAACAAATATTTCATACATTGTATTAGTCTGTTCTGATTTAGCAGTCTATATCTCCCAGCCAAAAGTAGTCTGAAAAACCATGTTTCAGAGGAACAATTGTTATTAGACTAGCAAAAGAGCTGCTTCTGTACTGATGACAATTCATTACTCTTTTTACAGACTCTGATCCTGTAAATCCTAGTGTTAGTGGTCCCAGCTGGTATTGCTGGGACCACTTCTTGTAGTAAGACAGAGTTGGCAGGATCAGGCCACTATGAGGGCAAAAGCACTATATAAATCCACTAACACATTTGGGAGAATTGTGATGAAAAAACAAATAAACAAAAAAAGCTATCATACTGAAAAGTTTTATGTAACACAAAGAATACTCATGGAACTCAGTAATATATAAAATAATAGACTTTTACAGCTCAATACTACCATTACATTCTAAGGTGCCAAAAAAAAAAAGAAAAAGGAATTAAAGAAAAAAACCCTAGACATATTATCCAGTGTAGTACAGATTTGTACTGAAAACTTGTAAGTAACTCTTTGGAAAAAAAATAACCAGTGGCAGATGAAAGTGGGGTTTTTTAAAATATAATAGCTTGGTATATTTAATAAAAGTAAGCTCTAAAAAAGATCTCTGTTTCACATATTATACAAAATGGAGAGGTTAGTGCGACCCACTGGGTCACACTTTTTTCAGTCATGTCTCAGAAGATTAGAAATCAGAAAATTATGCAATCTTCACAGCTTATCTTCCTGTTGGTAACAGAATCATGTTGTGTCCCATCATTTTTGTGAATTGTTTTTCCAGTAGGAACCTCAATGTTTTTTCTGTCTGTTTCCTCTAAAGACGAACATTATCCAATACCTTACAATACCATACAATGAATTCAAAAACTATCAATGCATACCAACATTTGTCTGGCAGGTGGTACTCCTCTGAAAGCATATGCTTTATTTAATGGGATCTTCCAAACAGAGACCTTATTAAAATGTAATTTATGGATGTTCTCCCCCTGCTTTCTGAAGCCATGGAGGTGAAAATTCTGGTTACAATATTCCTGAGTGCCAAACTGAGTCATCAACATCAGTTTTGATCAACAATCATCCTGGCAGGTAACACCAAGTTCTGACCATGGTTGTAGTATGTGACGTATACTTTGGAAATCATTACCTAAATTTTAAAAAAAAAAAAATAAAAAGTCCAAAACAAAACCAAAACCCTCCCCCCACCCCCCCCCCCCAAAAAAAAACCCCAACATAAAAATAAAGAGAGAAAGAGGAAAAGAAAGGGAGAGAGCAAGAGAGAAAAAAACTGCGTTTTCATTGTTATGTATCAGGAGAATGTTCTTCTACCACACAAGGCTCTGCTGTTTGGTTCTCCTCCTCTTCTACTTCCCCTACTTGCTCATCAAGAGGCATTTCAGTGGATTCTGAATCCTGGGTGCAAAGAGTCTTGGAGTCACTGAAGCTGGTGTCTTCTTCTACTTGACTTCCACTGTCCTTTTCAGTGTCTGACTCACCGTCTTCCTCCAGTGTTAGTTCAAACTGGAATTTTTCAGGTTGACCCTGCTTCCCCTCTTCCTTTTCTTCTGGTGCAGGAGAGGGACTTCGAGGAATTGTGCTCTGGTACCATTCTCGATTGTCCTCCAGTGTATCTAAGATATCCTGGGCATCTGGGTGAACGAGATCTGCCCACGTCTCCCACAAAGGATGAACAATGTAATCTATAAAACCCACCTGTTGCAAACAATACAAGAATATGATTATTCACAGAGAAATGAATAAGTCATGCAAAATATTAGAAATACTATGCTAGTAAGAGGCACAAGATACCTTAAAGGCGGCTGAAAGGACACCATAATATTTTATATAATAGATAAGGTCTTTTATTTTTCAAAAGTCTGAGTCAGGATATTGGATACGGCACAGAAAGGATTTGTTTTCAAGTGAACTGCTCATTCCAAACAACTCCACTGCATCTAGTGAGCCAAATACCTGCTTTATATTTAATTCTGGTTTTGAAGGAAACCCTAATCAGCTACAGTAATCTCTTTTGGCATGTATTCTGCTTTTCAGGTCAGGACAGTGATGGAATCCCTTCAGCAAACATACTGCCATGCACTATGTTTTCACAGTAAAAGCCTCAGTTTGCCTCACTTACTGCTGAGGAGCTGAATTAATTAACTCAGAGGAAGAAAAAGAAATTCAGAAATTATTTAAAACATGACTATGCACCATCCTTTTCCTTTAAAAGGTTTAACTATCTTATTAAATCAATTACCTGTGATTTTTCTACAGATGCATTGTGCTTATCACACATGGGACTTATCTCCATTCCCCTCTCTCTTTCCCGGTCTCCCTGACGGAAAAATTCCTCCATTATTCTGTCTGTCCATTGGCGGTAGAGATGGAGAGGCTTGGTAGGATTGCTCAGATCTGCACAGTGCACCATATTCTGAAGAACCTGGAAAAGATTGAACACTTGTGGTGTTATTACACTGAAGAACAGCAGCTCCTTTTTTATTCACATTTTTGGTGACTGTAAAATAAAACCTTGAAAATACATGTAATGCAAGATTTATTCTAAACAGCAAAAACTTATGTGCTTGTGTGCTTTTCACACTTGCAGTAATAGCCATGAATTACGTGGCTTCTGCTGCTTCTGCCACTATAAAGGTCACAAAATCCTTGTCAGAAAGAGAAACACTTTTTGATAATTTGAAGGGAAGGCCAAAGCCTCATTTAGTCCAGAACTACTCTAGTACTTTGTTAGTCTCCCAGAGTGTAACTTAGACCATGTCACTTAGACCAGGGAGGAAACAGAGGGAAGTAGCAAGTTATGGTGTGAAACAGACAGCTCTAATCCGAGCTGGAGAATGGGGAGGGCAATGTCATTAAGTATGTAAGGTGAGTGACCATTTTCAGAATAATTTCCTTACCTGAATCCTGTCTGAATAGTTATCAAGAAGCAGGACACCAGAACTGGTCACTTTTTTAGTTTCAACCATAGTTTTTAAATCAGCCAGTAGATTCATATGCTTAGACATATCTGTTGCAAGTACCTAGAAAAAAAAAAAAAAAAAGAAAAATGAGCACTATGTAAATGATTCTACTGGAGTTTTCAAAAAAGTATTTGAACATATAAATCAACAGTTTTGGAAGGAACCCATCGCTCCTATATCTGAATACACGATACGAGTCTGAGTCCTGTATGTTCACAATAGTAGGCTCTCATTTTAGTTATTTTAAGAATATGACAAAATCATTGTTCAGAATAATCTGATCAGCCCAAATTCATTATTATTTCAGTAGCAAATTTCTAACTGTGATGGTAGAATGGCATACATATCAGTACAAAACCAGTTTGAAAGAGAAGTGTTTACCTTCTAAAAATGCATAGACAGTTATTGAAACGTAAAAGAACCCACTATTCATGTTTGGGTAAGACATGACAAAACTTCAAACTTTCACTTCATTGTTTATGGGCCTGATGACATGTAATTTATTATAAAATGCTTCTGTGCTTTATTATTCAATGTGCTAGCTCTATGGAAGACGGAGTCTCAAAACTCACAATGTCAATGACCATTTTCCTCAATGATTGTCTCTGTTTTTTGGTCAAATTCTGGAAAATGTCACAATTTTCTTCCTGCAGCAGCTTGAAACCCACAGCTAAGTGATGATTCTCCAGTACTGATGAGTCATTGTACATCAAGGCGAGTTCAGAATCTGCAATAACAATTGCAGGGCAGAAGGTTACTAAAGCCTGTGCTTCTACCAAATCCCTTAAGATCTTTTTCAAATTCACGCATAACAAGATCTACAGATAAACTTTTAGTAACAGCCCTGAAAGCTACAGAATTATTGACTGAATATCTTACTGGGTCAAGCCAAAGTATTGTTGAGGAAAACAAAGAAAAGGCTTTGCAATGATGCATGTACACGTGCCTGGAGTGGCAAGTTAGAAAAAAATATAAGGAAGGTAATTTTCAGAATACATTTTCATTTCTGCATGAGGTAACATAGAAAATATTATATGCATAATATATGCATAAACACACCTCAACTAAAACATGCTCTGATGTGTTGTCTTCTCATGCCTCTCTCCATCACAACACCTAAAATTCTGTTGTTAGTCAAGTTTCAGCTGTCCAGTACTCTGACCTGAGAATACACAGCTGAGGCTTTTCTGCACGTCTGCTGCAGAGAGCACACTTCTTGATTTTCAAATCATGTCTTTCTGCAGTTATCTAAGACACTCAGATGCCTAGCGAACTAGGCTTACAGTCATTAGTCCATGACGACTGAAGGCTGTCAGGATCACAATAGCTATGCTTCTGTCTTTTCCAGGTAATGCCATGTGGTGTGAAACTGCCAGCAGTGGCCTTGCCTGCTGCCTCCTGCTTGAGCGTGGTCAGTGCCTGATGCTGTCTGTAATGCTGCCTGCTCCAATGGAATTATTCTTAACTCAGTCACCCCATACAGCTGTGGGAATAACACACATCTTCCCAGCCATGCCTGTGCCAAGGCACACCGGTAAGATTGGCTTAGGCCTCCTGAACAGACAGCTCTGACAAATCAAAGCAGTTACCAAACTTTCTGCACAGCTTTAGCTTTTACCCAGGAATACTGCACAGTCAGCTTGCATATGCTTTAAGATACAGCTTGTAAATATATCTATCACAAAAAACTCAAATACTTTTTATGCAATCATACTTTTCATGTGCTATATTAACTTCTATTTATTACAGCTGTTCTAGTGTAAGTCTAAACATACATCAGTCTATTCCACTCTTTGTCCTCTTTTCTTCTTTTACAGCAGCTATGTTTTAAAATGCATCTGGTTCAATGGGAGGCCTCTAAAAGTTTTGATCTTCAGATTTCATTAATCTCATTATCTATTCTCCTGCTGTCTTCCTCTCCTGTCTTGAATAAATTGATCTGTTGAACCAGGGAAGTCTTCCTCTATCTTTCCTTATCCCAACGGCAGTAAAACCACAACAGCAGAAGTAGAAAGAAAGCAAGTTTGTAAAATGATCTCTCTTTCATCTTTCACAGAACATATATGAAGCTTTCATACTTGTTTTTCTTACACAGAAAACAGACACTAGTTTATTTTCCTTTCAAACAGCCTTCTGATGAGCTGCAACTGTGAAACACTCCACATTGCCAAAATACTTTGGAAGAGCTGGAGCTACAGACACAGCTAAAATGTACTCAACTTCAAAATGGATATGAAAATGGAAGTTCCCCCTTAGTAACCTCTGTAACACATTATAAGATTCAAGAATATTTTTCTGGAAGGACAGAGTTACTCTGGTAAAATAAGCATCTCCTCTGGTGCTAATATACTTCATATTTGTTTGTTCTTTAATAGCATTCAAGAGGGATCAGTTTCGTTGACAACTGTGTAATAGACTTTAAATAGGAAAATAATATTTAGAAAAATCACAAGGCTAACTATAAAGAATAAGACGAGAACATGGCAAATATGTACAGACTTTCAGTAACTAAGTCTATTATGGTTTTTTTAAAATGTGTTCTTACACTTAGGGAAATGTTAATACATTGTATGGTTCACTGGAAAACAAAGTTAGATGGAAGAGAATTATCTTCTAGAGGTTAGGAAAATTTTAGATTTGAGAAACCAACATCAGATGATCTTTTTCTGTCTCTGTCCCTGCAGTTTCTTCCCTGTAATACAGAACAGTTTAAAAGGAACAAAATCTTTTTATTTCTTTCCGCCTTGCAACAGCAGTTTCAATTAGTGCTGTTACTTGACTGATACATAAGCCTCCTTTATTAAAAGCTGAATTGAGAAAAACAAGACATATTTTCTAAGCTGGTAATTATCAGCATGAGAATGACTCCTGTATTAGCTGAACTTCAATCTGTCTAACTAGAAGTGAAAGCTTTAGGTACCACCACTCATCCCTTCAACTAGAGAGTCATCCTTCTTAAACATGAACAATTCATCAGTTTCCTGGCAGAACCCTGGAGCCACCAATATATCCTGGTACTCAATTTCTGATTAAACAAGCAAAGAAAAATTTACTTACATATGCCCACTCTTAAGAATTCAGGTATTATACACTGTTTCTTGAACAAAGCTTGATTCACTCTCTCCCTATACTACACTGCTGAACTGTACTGGACCCCAGTAAAGCACAAAAAATCCAGAGTCAATCCTAATCCTCTTCCATGCAGATGAGTCATCAAATTCAATTTCATTATAGAGTGTCCCTTAGGCCATTGAGACAAACGAAACTAGGTGTAGGCTAAACTGAAATGAATGTATTATTCAAATACACAGCAGCAATGAGTCAGAGGAGGAGCTCCCTTCTTCAAACTCTGCTGCTGATTTGGGGTTACTCTATTCTAGCACCTGTGAAATAGGTTCAGCCATGTGCAGAAGTGACAGTATCTATAAATGTGCAACTAGACGGGTCAAATACACAAGCCTAGGTATGCTTCCATTTCTTTTGCTTTTTCTTCTTCTGTGTTTGTATTATTAGGATTATTTTAGCTTTGTACTTCTGGGTCAGTTATCATAAAAGAAGTTATCGGGCAGCAAAAGAAATAACACAGTATGATGGAACTTTTACTGACCTACAAAGTGCTACCCACTGATAATAGTGACATAAGTCAATGAAATCCAAGCAGGTTACACTGGGGCAACAAACCATTGAGTAAATGTGTCATGATCATGTTCAAAAAAGTCCGCAGTGTTTTTCTTTCAGTAGAAGAATAAGGAGGAGAAAGAGGTTCAGCAATGCTGCAGACAACAGCATTGAGAAATACAGAAGTACACTGGGTTTCAAATTTGGAGATGACATTAGGGTCAGAAAAAACCAAACAGGTTTATCATAGCTGCAGAGACAGGCTGAGGAAATTCAGTCCACAAGGCATGAGAGATCAAAAGCCAAGTACAGGATCCAGGCAGAGAGAGATGGGCCTGACAGTCTGTTTGCTAAAAAGAAACCTGTTTTCTGCTTTCTGAATTTCTATCCTTGGTCATATCATATGATTCCAATATAAAAACACAAACTCTTGTCTTCCTTCTTTTTTTTTTTTTTCTTAATCTTCCTTCATTTTTCTCCTCCTTTATTTATTTAACATTAATCAACTGTATTTCCAGGAAAGACAACATGCAATACATTGAAACAATGCCAGGTTTATAGTTCATACTTTAATAATTCTTGCTAGAGGGTACTATGTAAATTATTTCTAAAGTTACAAAAAATGCAAAGTAATAGCAGGTTTAAAATATAAACACCTATTTATTGAGAAAAGTTAGAGATAGAAGCAAACAAGGAATGAACTGCATGTTTTTCAGGTATTATTGCAGCAAATTTTTGAGAAAACCATTGAACATCAAACTTACTTGTGTTGATAAGAAACTGGTTTGAAACCCCAGGATGATCTACATCATGTATTGCACTGGCAAAAATTGCTGCAAGAATCTCCAAATCAGTGAAGACTGCCTAGAATATAATGAAACAGAAATTACAATCACTAATCAGTGAAAAACTTTTTCAATAAAAAAGACTCTACTTTGAATCTGGATTTGAACAAGCAAAACACATTTTAAATATACCATGATCTCTTGAGGCTTTACACATAAGCTATCAAAACTCTTTGTAAAATCATCAATTATCTAGAATTTCATAAATATTTCAAGTTTGGCCAAAGTAAAGTGATCTGTACTTCATACAGACAGCATCATTAAATTCTGTCACAACTGAAGTATTTTCAGCTTCAGTCAGTAAATAAATCCCCCTTTATTAGGCAATTAAGTACAGGTTTTTTCCTAAATAATTTTGAAATATTTATGGGGGGGTAAAAAAAAAGAGATAGTCCAGTGAAAATTTAGTACATGTTCCAATCTGTCTTAGAAATAAACACAAAAGTAGTCTTTCAGGATCAGAATAAACACGTAGAAGGAAAGAAGAAAAGCCTAACACCCCCACTCCCCAAAACCTCACCTACCAAAACCCAAAAGGCCCTATTGAGACAACACCATTTTATCATTAACTTTCCTGAGAAATTCCACTTACTGTGGTTAGGTACAATGCCACATGGGAAAAAACTACAGAACAGGATGTAGTATAAATAATAAGATGGTGGAAACAAGATATGCACTGTGTTACAATGAAAAAGGTTATGACAGCACAAGTATCCATGATTTAAAATGAAAATATTTTCTGCACAACATTTACACGTAGCTTTGGTACTCACAAAATATCTTTAAAAGAACAGAATTCATTAAAGAAATGCTAAGATTTCTTTAAAAAACATTGCAGAAACCAAGATATTTAACATTTAGTTTAGAAGACACTCAGCGCATCCCCTTCTCTCATGACTGCCACTTTTCCTCTTCAGTGTAGTTTACCTCCAATGCTGGGGTTGATAGTAGGACATGAGTTGACTGAACAACGTCTGCAGCATGTATGTTGTTATGGTATGCCACATCTGCATGGTAATGGTCTTCCAGGGTCATCAAGTAAGTTATTAAAGTATCTACTGGAATCTTAAAAGTTTTTAACAAGTCCCGCTCCTATAAAAGTAAAGGAAAAACAATTAGATTTCAAAGTACGGAAATTTTTTCCTATCTCCAAGATAAGAAAAAAGCAGCATGACTGCTCCTACTTGCCTGAAAAATAGTGTGCATGATGACAGTCAGAGGTCTGTTACCAGATAGCTCTGCTACTCTGAAAACCTGAAGGCCCCACTTGTTCAAATCTTCAAGTTCCTAGAGTAGAATCAAGCAACAAACAGGTTGAAACCTAACAAAAAAATTCCAGCAATTTTTGAGAGAAACAATTACAAACAGAGGACTCATTCAAACCTGGCCGCTGTGAAAGTTACCTGCCAAACTCTGGAAGGGCTAAACTCTGAACTCTGCAGCTACTACTAATCTTGCAATATCGGAATTTACATCTAGCAATTTTTCAGATTTCAATTCTCTGAGAAGGAAGGACTGCCTCTTAAGTGGATCACTCCAGCGGGAAAAATTCCACAGTATCTTGAAAGAGTTTAACTGACATACTTTGCTATCTCACTGTCCATTGACAAAAAAGTTCAGTGAGGAGAAAACCTCCAGAGATGCTGCAATTCTGCTGCTCCCTCCCTGGTTCTCAGAAACACTCTTCAAATAAGATTCCTGAAAATGTTAGGATAGGCATATTTTAAAATGCAAAACTTGATCAAAAATTCCTTTATACCAATTTTCTATTATTGTCAAGTAGTTAGCTGCTGGTGCAAAAAATAATAAGTTTCATTTAAAAAAACCCACAAAGGATGTACCTAAAATGATACAGCTAAAAACAGGAAGGATAGCTCTAATGCTTTATACCCTTGTGCATTTTTAAAAAATAAGGTTGCTATCTACATGTTTTCATTCCTGTGACATTATACTATTCGTTTACTCTTCAATCTTCAGATACTATTTATGAATAGGCAGCTTTATTAATGCGTGCACAAATGCTAATTTACATTCCATCTCCAGATGAAATTGTCTTCACACTGAAATGAACCCTTATGGTCTGATTCTGATTTTACTAGCTATTCTGCACTTCAACAAATTTAGATTATTTCAAGTGAGATCAGCGCTTGGCGCTGCAGTTTGAAATCAATGCTTATAAGCAGAGGATGGAATAATACTGAAAAGTCCACAGTGTTTAAATATAACGGTTTAAATTCAAGAATTTATATATTCTCTACCTTGGCAAGGACATCTTCTTGGTCTGTTTTAACTCCAAACCTGGGAATACTGGAATTGGTTAGGCTGGAGCTGTGCATGAGTTTTTTGACTCCACTGATCTGGGACATTGGCCTCTTCTTTTTCTCTTTCTCTTTCTGTGTCGGAGAAGGAATTTCAACTTCATGTTGCTTGTCTTCAAAAGAATGAATAAAAAGAGAACAATTTATAAAGTAATTATAAATATTACAAAGTTCCCAGTTGAGTTGCATCTTATGGACTTTTTAATTCTTAGAAAAACTTCTTTTACGATTTTGCAATAGATTCTTTCTATCAAGATCAGTAAACCCATGAAAAGTTAAATATAGACCTATACTTCAGTACAAGCAGGTCTCTTTTACTCAGATTGCCTCATTATTTCTGAACTGGCTTTAAAAGCAACTTGTGACTGTCTGATTACCTATTCTGCCATATGCCTAGTGCTGTAGAAAGGGTCAATCATCTCAGTATAAAAGTGTTATTATAACTGAACAGGAATCCATTTTGCAAGAAAAATTAATTTTTTTCATGAGAAAAATTCTCTGAAATTGTGTTTCAAAAACTGACCATGTGTGTCCTCATGTAAACCTTTAGAAAACTTTTTCAGGACTCGAAGGATTTAATACTTGTGGACTGGTCCTGTCTACTAAGACTGTAAAACCTGGAAAGGCTTTTGCCAGCCACATCTACAAGAATTTTGGATTGTTGGCTGTTCATGTCAGCAATGCAGTGTTTCTGCACCTCCCAGCTAGAGTCAATAATAATGACAAGATGAGTGCTTTGCTAAACCCCCGAATTTTGCTGGGGGCTTTTGCCTCCATAGAAGTTTCAGCAGCATCACTTCGTACAATTTATCAACATATGTGCCAGCAAAACTTTAAATAAGAATTAAATTGAGAGTAAAGTATATTTAGGCAACTGCCACACGATTGCTGCAAAACAGTATGGGGTTGTGGAGCACTGCAGACATCTGTGGTCCTCAAAGAAACCCAAGTTAGTGCAATGAAGGACTTTCCTGAGAAAACTACTAGAAACATGCATTACTTTTTGTTCCTTTTATTCATAATGTATTTCAATCTAGAATTTAATGACTCCCTTAAAATTATCTCTTTTTTTTCTGAAATGTACCTCCACCTTTTCTAGACCTCAAGGAATGTACCAGTAAAACCACAAAAATCCAGAAAACATGTTTCTGACACAGGAGGTGAGCCAAAACAGCTAAAAAACCACCTGAAATCAAAATAAAATTTGAAAAGAAAATAAGAAAAACTGGGCTTTTTAGAACACATGTATTTTTTCCTTTCTGCAATACTCATTTTCAATACAGATTTTGAAACTAGATGAGGCTAGCAAGTAAATTTCTAATTACCAGCTCATGTGTTTGCTTCTTCACTTTCTTTTCTCCCTTTTTTTTTTTTTTTTTATTTACCCTTTAGCAGATACATTTAATGGACACCTCAAATTCCAAACAAACCACAGCAAAGAATAGGCTATGGAAATCTCACCAGGTTGTAGCCTGCAGCACTGAGTCCCTTGACTGCCCTGTCACACTTCAGCTCGCAAGGAGAAAAAGGGGAGGGGGAGCATGGCAGCCCTTGTCTGGTGCAAGCTGACAACAGATGAGGAGCTGTGACTGGTGTCTGTGCTTTGATGCTTAGGGTTTCGGACATATGCACAAAGTTTAGACCCATCAAACAGAGGTTCATAAGCTGGGCTGTCAGACTAACTCAAGTGAAAGGAAGTGTCTGTCTGAATGACTAGATCTTCCGAGAAATTCAGTAGGACTGCCTCTGCTTTTGTAACTTTGAGCACACGGGGCTGTGCCCATCTGAACATCCAGAAAAGACAGCTTGCCATTTTGACCCTGTTTATGCTATGCTCAATGACAGGTTCTCAAACATTTTCCATTCATAGAAAACAGATTAATGACGCTGAAAAAGAAAAACGTTGCATATTATTATACACCATGTAGGAACCTTAATTCTTACACACAGAATATATTTCTTGGCATTATAAATTATCTCATACATTCATATAGTCCTATGGGAAAACAGGTTTCGTTTGGTTTGGTTTTTTTTTTAAATAAGAATAACAGGAAACCCTGTTTTCTCATGACATGTTCCTAAGTTACAAATGTGAGAAAGTTTGTAGATATTGAGGAGGCAAGTTATGTATTGAAAAAATAAATTAGATAATAAACCCATTAAATATTTCTATGGAGAGATTCTTTGCTCTTTACATAGATGTTCAGGACCTATATACTTAGACTGCATATTTTGAAAATATTTAAGCAATACCTCTGTAGATGAGGTGTTTTCACTATTGTGCTGCTCTTATACCTACAACTTTAGGTATCTAGTTTTTCATGCAGACAGACAATAGTACCCATGGTCCAGTAAATTAGAAGTGATTGCCTTTCCAGATCTCTTTCTGCACAAGACTGAGATCTCACGCAAAAGGCTGACAGATGCACTTCTTTACCTTGTCAAAGTAAGTCTTAAGTTTTCAAGTGAAAGCAGGCAGAAGCTGGCATCTCAGTCTCCACAGCCTAAGTGGGTCATCCTTTCAGGCAACTGTACACTGGTTTTCAGGTCATCTGAAGCTGGGCAATACTGCTTCTCCAAGACAGAGGCTTATCCCTCTCCCACTGTCTGAAACCCTGCTGTGCAACAGCACTCGGCTCACAACTGCAACCAGGGGCCAGCTGAACAGACACCTGCAGCTATCCGTTTTGGACAGGGTGACAGGATAAAATGTACTTTTAAAAAAATTCATTTCTTTCAAAAATGCCACAAAAAGCACCAGCTATGGTATCTCATACAGAATAAGATGGATCTTAACAGGTATGACTGACACTTTTTAAAGTACTTGCTATCCTGATTTAGATGTATTTGGCTGTGCCTCTCTTTATACACAGTCTTTATGAACCAATGGTCTTTTGCCCAAAACATGTTTTGAGATTGGTACAGTATCTTTATCTTCATGTTCAAAATCAACAACATGGAATGAAGTTTTCTTGATTTTCATGAGTTTTAGGGAAAAAAAACAAAAACCATGGTAAAGGAACCATACTCTTTGTAATATTGTGTTGGGCTTCTGTTAATGCTCACATCCCAGCATGCCAAGATCTTGAGCAGCAAAAATCTTCCTGGGAAAAGTCTATTCAGATGTTTATTTAGTCATTTGCATCTAACTGTGCATGTGGAGGCAGGGAATACCAAAATATCTCAACTGCGTGCTGCGAGATTTTATCAGGTTACATGCCCTTATGTTCTTCTAGCATACTGAAACCTCTGCAGTAATTCTGGTAGGAAAATACAGTGAGAGAACTCTTTTTGATATATAAATATATATAATTACCACTCTTAGATTACCCCAGTTGGTTAGTGCACGGTGCTAATAATGCCAGAGTTGTAGGTTTGAGCCCTGTATGGGCCATTCACTTAAGAGCTGGACTTTATGATCCTTGTGAGTCCCTTCCAACTCAGAATATTCTGTGGATCTCTGTGATTCTCTATAATTCATTATATTCATTTCTTAATATGGCAGCAATATAGCACATGTAATATGTACATGAATATTTATTTGTAATTACACACATAGGGAAATCGTGTACACAAACTAATCGAGCTATGAGGAAATGGATCTAACCTGATCTCTCTGCACAAAAGCTGTCAACAATATGCTAAATGCACAGTTTCTAAAAGCAGAAATTAATATGGAAAGCCACTTGCTTTGAAGCTCTAACACAGCCCAGAGACATATAAAAACCCCCAAACGGCAAAAAAGTTAACTCTTCATAGTCTTACCTAAGAAAGTGTTTGATATATATTCTGAGACCTGATTGCCTGACCTGCTCATTTCAGAGAGGTGGGTTAGCTCACGGTTGAGCATTCTTTTAAACTGAAAAAGAAAACAAAAAAGTGTAAATTAGTTACATCAAGATGTATTTTAGTTAGGATAAGAAAATGCAATCAATTTATAACTGAGGAAAGAACACGGCATTAAGAATATATACCCAAGTAATACAACTGTGAAAGCAGAAACCACATGGACCAATGATCTACCCAAACAACTTATTCATGGATTGAACAATGTCATTCTTAACCTCCTAAAATACACCATAGTGATCCAATGACTAAGGTACAATGTCCTACTACTAACTGAAAACTCTAAGGTATATGTGTACACACAAGTTACAATATTGTCTTTCCAAGTTTTCAACTTTAATTTGGAAAGTAAATAGAAATGTATTTATGTAGGAGCTGTTCTCTACTAGTTTTCTCATAAGTTTTGTAAATTAATCTATTTTTGCATTTCTTGCAATTCATTAGGTAACATTTCAAGTCTATCTTACCTCTCATCATTAATCTACTCAAAAGTGTTTGACAGCATTGCTCCAATCAAAATATCATATTGGTTTCATACTAGCCAATACGAAAAGAGGTAGGTTTTGTTGTCTCTGACCTAAAATTATTATATTCAACCAGTCCAATGACTTGACCATTCCACCAGCTCAGAAAACTGCAAGCATCTCTAAGAAACATTGGGGTAGAAAACACCCATCTGTTGGAAACACCTTCTATTTCCCTCTTAGTTAGCAATTCACTCTAGGCACTCTATAGGATAGAAGCAGATATTAATATTCCATGAAATGTATAATTAATTAGGTACTCATCACTGAGCGTTTCTTGATTCCTTCTAGACTCCAGGGTGAAATGATATCCTGTGGTATTATGCTTGACAGGTTAATTGCATAATACAGCTCTCACCGCCTTAGATGCATTTTCATTGACTATAGCTCTGCCTTGATATTACCAACAAACAGAAGTCAGCAATACTTACCAACAACTCGAACAACTCTTGCCAATGAAAATTAGCATGCATCTGTCACTACTGAATTTTGCCTCCTATTGTGCCATCCTTTCATTTTGTTGTTAGATTTCTCAGTCATCTTTTCTCTTACCCAAATGATTTGTGCCGCTTTCAGAATCACCTTTTACCTCATTCACACAGTCATGAATATCTATTATATCAAGAAATAGCTATCCTTAGAGCACATACATGTAAACATTCCTCTATGTTGATTTATAATTACTAGTTCTCCTTCTTCAAAGGAGATAAACCACTGGAGTAAATATTAACCACCCCATTTCATTCTGCTGGAATCATCAAAGCTATTTCTTCAAAGTGGCCTTGCATAGTGAAAGGTGTTATTTTCTTCACAATATCTTTGTAAGCCACCAATTACCCTATTGCTCACAATGTGCCAAACAAAAATTACCTTTAATATAACATTCTAACCATTAGCCACTGCATTTTCCTGCCATCTTGACGTGTCATCAGCTCAGGAAGTTCCAGCGCTACAAAGACTGAATCCTACTTTAGTCATAAGCCAAGGGCTCAGCTTTGATCTCAGATATAGCCATGTGCTAGCAAGTGCTCAACACATGTCTGAAAATTAGAACCATACTGCAAATACAGCTACACATACTATGAGAACTACAGAGCCATACATTCTAGACAAAACCAGTATCAACCTCTTCAGCAATATCTAATGTTTGTCACCAATGTCAAATGTTGAAAAATCAAGCTAAGTTTACCAAGTAATAAAATGACTGGTCCAAAAACCCTGAGATGTTTTTTAAAAGCCTGTCTTTAAACTTTTAACACACTTAAGTTATGCTTACACTCCTTTTCTTCTGTTCCCACAAAAGGTGTGAAACTGTATTATTTAAGACAAAAACTGAAGATCTGATGGCTTGTCTCCAGATGGCATCCAGAAACTGCAGCTTCAAATTAAATATTGAGTATGGGAATTTTAATAAAATGTCAGGAGTTGATGAAACCACATTAACTTCCAGGCATGTCATCAGTGTATCCATTACTACTCCAATATTCTCCCTTAATTTAATTAGCTAGTTCACTTGACCCCAGCTTCAACATAGATCCTCATCTGTCTGGTTGTTTCCCAGTAAACCCTTCTACATGATGCCCAACTTGGTTGTGCTATTTTTGCTGCAGAATAACACCAACTGTGTCACGTTCCACACTCTGGAAAAGAAGACCATCTAGCCACCACTGGTACATACTGTTCAGGAACTGTTCTTAAAAGCTTCCCAGCTTTGAAAGAGGAAAAAATCAGTGTTTGTTTGCAGCTACCTGACACAGGAAATAGGAAGGATGGTTTTTTTCCAAATAATAAATTTAATTGCAAGGAGTGGGTGGGGAGTTTGTTATTGAATACTGGGACTCATATGCAAGTTACGGAGCATATGTTCTCTAAGAATTTTCAGCTCAGTATTTGTTGTATGAATGTCCACAACAAATGGAAAGTACAGAAGAGTCTTTTCTGATGCTATGTTCCCCACCAGACTGATGCAAACCTTCATCTCCCCAACATCCCATCACCCCACAAGTCAGTAGAACACGAAAACTCAAACATCTGCATGAGAACTGCAGAATAGCCTGTGTTAGTGCTGAACATGGGTGTACAGCAAAACAAGTCCCTCAGCCTCTGCAAGGCCCTCCTGCTGAGAGAAAATTCAATTGGGGATGCCTTTGGCTTTGAAGAACTGCAGCTGCGTGATTTCCTCATACTCTTTCACATATTGCTGACACCACAGGACCAAGACTTTAATTGACATTTATTTTGAAAACTTCTGGACTAAGCAGGAGTTTAGAGAACTGTTTTGATTTTCTAATTATCTGACAAAGCCTTACAACCGTCATTGCCATTGAATCAGATGAAGCTGAAGACCATATGCAGACAGCAGTTTCTGACGCAGAACAATAATGCTTTTTGAGAACATTAAAAAAATGAAACATGAGAGACAAACAGCAATCACGATGTTCAGGCATTTTTGTTGGTTATACTCTGTTTCATTCTATCTGTACATTACTCAATCCTCTTACATTTAGCAACTTGCCTTTTGAAAAAAATCCCTTTTCTAGGAAAAAAACAATGAAAACAGCAAAACCAAATTTAACCCCCTTATTTTTTCCCGATTTTATCTCTTTCTCAAAGAATTAATTTGGGCCCACGTACACCCATACACAATTGCTGTTTCAAAGATCCACATATTTATACAGCTCTGCACAATTACTTTATAATGAAATTTTGCCTCTCACATGGCTCCCACAAGGTCTTATTGCCAACCAGAGAAGTTAGTTACGTCTGTGAGCCAACACTGTTTTACTCATCCAAGAAACACCCCTAAGTGCTTGAAACTTGGCTAGACTCCATAGACTCATAATTTGTCCTCCTGCAAGTAACACTTTGCACATTATTCAAAACAAGTCAAACAAGAAATGAAACCACCTTGTTCATTATAGCAGTAAATATTAAAGATAATATTTTGAATAAGAATCTTAAAAATCTGAATGCCATATATTTTCCCAGTTCAAGAAAATAAATCATAAAACTCTTGTTATTATTAAACATTTAAACCATACACTTCAATTACGATATCGTGAGCTCAGCATGGGGAGGAAGCAGAGGTTTTTGGCTGATCTATGTATATATCGTATTCTTTCTCAGAAAGAAAGATTTTCCCGCATCCCATTAGGCATTGTTAGGTTGGAAAAATGACACATACATCCCTTTGGAATACCACAGCCCTTGAATGTAGCCTTAGAAAATCCCCCTGGAAATGGACTGGCCATAAAATGCCCATTAAGTCAATAACACAGTTCTTCACTGCTGACTACTGATGTCAGAGCAATGGAGCCATAAACCATTTTCTAAAAAAAAATCCTGAAAACATTTACTTAGGCAGAGTTTTAAAAATTTCGCTTGTTTCTATTTGTTTTAGATTTTAATCTCAGCTTGGGTTAGGGGGGTGAGGGGGATAAGAAGGTGCAGATCCCTCAACACAAATACAGGTAGAGCATTCAAATAACATTAAAAATGTCCCTAAAGTGACAAAAGTAGATGTGCAGCTTTATGTCCCTTTAAAAACCTAAGAAGCCTGCTAGAGCAAAAACTGTAATACATGAGAATAAAAGTACATACATTGATGATAATGAACTGAGAAAAATTTCATAAATAGTGTTAACCTCCCAAGGACAGGTCTGTAATTTAGGTCTTTCTGGGCTGAAGCCCAGTGTGCGCACATCTCTGCATCTGTATTACTGCTGTCAGCCTAGGATAGACATACATGGAGTGTTTTTTTGAAAAATAAGATACTTTCTGATGTCAGCAAAGATACACAGAAAAACACAGACTTTTGGAGTTACCGTGTTCCCAGGTGGCAACCAGAGCACTGATACATTTTTGGGAAGAATTTGCATGTATGTTGGAAAGAAACACCAACTCCAAGATCCAACTAGAGTTGATTCATGGCCATGAAAAGTTTGGGCCACATGCTTATAAATGGAGGGGTTATTGTTTACACTTGAGAAGATTTTACAAATTTTGAGTAAAGTTCTTGACTCAGTAACAAAGAGCTTAAGTGAAGAAGCAGCCAGAAACTAGTTGTGCTGAGAGGAGGCACACAGAACCACTCTTGATGTAGACTCCCTGTAGCAGTAGGGTCTCTTCCATGCAGGCTTTCTGTTCCTGTACAGAAACCTGCTGCATCCCGAGGACTGTAAAGAGGCTGCCTCCACCACAGCCTTTGGCACCAATACTGAAGATAAAGCTACAGCTAGAAGGCAGTCTATGGACCAAAAAGCCCCATCCTTCCTGTCCTTCAGTTTGAGCATTTATCAAGCTCCAAGTCCAGTGGAGGCTGGAATAAAAATGCTCAAGATTGACAGCAGACTCTGATTGCACTGGCTCTCAAACCCACATGGGAACAGATCCCAGTTTCAGCCTTTCTGGCTGCCTCTTTTCTAGGTAACATTTGTAAAAGCTTACATGAATAGAATACACCCATGGAACATTCAATTAATACTTGGAACATTCAACTTACATAACTATATTTTGTTTCTGAAATACCTACCAATGTTATTTTTAAAATATGTCTGTATCTCAAAATGAATAAACTATATTATTTTACTAGATTTGAAAAGCCTTGTATTCTACAATAAAACAAACAACGAATTTAAAATAGGTCAGCCTTACAAATTAACGTAAGGCTTCTGTCTATACTGCTTATTGATGCAAAACTGTCTTTGATTTTAGCAGCATTCTGGATATATAAACAGCATTCCTAATAGCTAAAGGTTTGGGTTGGAAGCCCGTGGGTTCAAGTAATATCAAGGTCAGGCACTGGTTTTATAATAAGCTACAGAAAGGCAGATATCTCTAAGGCTGGCATTGTGATAGTGGTGCTCATTTTTTTCAAGAAAAGATGCTCAACAAAAACGAGGGGTAAACATTCCCATTATCCAAAACACAATTCACAGGAGATAAAGTACAGCCTGAAGCATATAGAAATAGATGTATAGTAAGGGATATAAACATATACAATGATCTCTGAGAATAAGATATTTCAATCTTCAGAATTTCATAAATACTCTAAATATTTGGTTTGAATGTCATAAAAACCAGATCATCTTTGCTTCTCACATTTTTTCTCTAATTTATATAATGTGAACTCAAAAAGCACTGTAATAAAATTGTGCTCAAGCACTACTTAGCTTCTTAACTAAAATCATCATCTGTAGACAGTATAGGACACTCTATACAAAGGATATTTTTTCCCCATGTGTACTAAATTACAGCTACCATGGTCTCTGCTAAACTTCAATTAGTAAAAAAAAAGTCTATCAATTCTAAAGGCTAAACAGTAACAATGAACTTTTTTTTTTTTAATTGGTGACTGAATTTTTCTGATTTAGCACAGAGGAACATGACAGCAGCTGCCTGGAAATGCAGGAAATACTTTCTAGTAAATGACAACAAATACCTCACTTTTAGCTGAAATGCAAAGTAATCTTATTGTTTTGGTAAACAAGAAAGGAATCTACCTATCTAGCATAATGGGATTAAATTTCTTCACAGATAACTGATCAAAATCCTTGATAATATATTGTAACAATTCAGCATTAGCTGAGAATACCCATAACTGGACATAATCAGGCTTCGCATTTCTATTTTAAAAGAGCTATATCTATTGTAAAAGTAGGTATTAATGAAAGAAAGCGTAAGAGATTCAGTTGTGCAAATATAATGCTTGCGTTATTTAGTAATTTAATTCAACAGATGCATTATTTAGTTAAGGAGAAACCAGAATTTCTTTAAAGCTGGATGATTTGGTACTGTTATTTTATGTCAAGCACAGGATGATTTTTTTTTTTTTTACACACTTGATAACAATTACAGAAGTACAAAAGCAGCAGCATTTTTTTTAAGCACAAACATAATTTTTTAGGGATAAACCAAAGCTCGAATGTGGTTTTCTATTAAGTGGATTTCAGTTCTGTGTGTTGACAGGCATACTGATTTAACCCCTTGATGCAAAACTTTTCCATGAAAGAGATAAAGCTTATTTAATTACATTTTCTAGCTGTATTGCCATTTCAAGCTACTTCACACTGCTCCATATAACAATGTAGATCAGTATTAGAAGACAGCAATTTCCAGTGTTTTAATCAATAAGCTGTCACACACACAGAGGCTACCAAAAATGCTGTTGAAACATACTGTTCATAATTTCATCTTTCTTCAGCTATTAAAACCAGTATGAGTCATGCATCCACCCATTATCCTCAGCTTCTTTACTCATGCTCTCTTCTATTGTATAGTATCTCAGTTTCGAGGTATTTGGAGTTTTTAAACCTTTTAGTGGCTAGAAATACAGTTTTGTAGCAACCTTTTCCAAAAGAACACAAAACTGTTCTGAATTTCTTTGGCTTTAGACTTGGTCTAATCATTCACTGAAGCAATATTATTTTAAAAGTCCCAGCACAGTTTCTAAGAAAGACTATACTGTGCAGTTCATTCTTCTTGCTGAACAAAGGCTTGTTGTCTGATTTTTTACTTCATGTTCTTATTACTCATAATCATATCACCACAAATCCTCACGCTATCCAGTGATCATGCAATCATGCACCATAAATCAAAGTTCTTAAAAGGTAAAAAAAAAATCCTACCTTTATGTAGCCCCAAGAAACTGAGAGTAAATAGTTTGCCTCAGGCATTTTTGATTTTTTTTCTATACTACCAATCTAAGCTAATCAGTTCTTTGCTATCTTACACTGCAAAAGACTTCCAAGAATAAAGATTCCTTCTTTCCTCTCCTAATTCTTTTTGCTGGTCTTCAGGTTCTCAGCAACTGTGTGCACAGGAGGCATACTGAAATGAAATCCAACTGTGTGGTCTTCCGATTGTATAAATGCCATTTGTGAAACTCCAAGCATTCAGAGGCAACGTTGAAGAGACATATTGTACGAGCTGAAGAAATTTCTGAAGAGCTAGGGATATGCATATTTCCTGAACACCAGGATTTAATGAATAATGTATGTCAAGATGCTCAGCTGCTCAAACTTGCTCTATCAACAGCTACCAAATAAGGACCTGAAGAGGAAGCCACAGACAGTGGCAGCAATCCCTCCCATAGAGCCACACTAGCAGCCAATAGTATGTCGCCCTAAAAGATATAAATCCGCAGGGCTGGTGTCATGATGTACGGTAATTTCCCATTGGCTGATGCTGGAGACTCTCCTGGGCATGGGATATTTCTTTTTTCTTTCTTTCTTTTTTTTTTTTGTTTGTTTTCTAACAGCAAATGCCCTTTACTAATGGCATCCCTGCCTGCAGCATTCACATGCCATTCAAAAATAATTGGGCTAAGGTCTCGTCACTCCAGCAGCATTTACGAGTTTTCAATGGATGCACCGTCCGAGCAGTTACAATTAGTATTGTGCATATATCTGTCTGGACTGCCTAGTGGGTTTAATTTTTCACATGGAAGAAAAATACATTTTGAGGTGTTTTTTATGGGAAAAAACCCCAATGTAAATAGAGCTATCCGGTTTCTTGAGCAGTCTATGACGTACTTTAACAATGAAAATTATTTTGGCTTTTATGACATCTACATTAAAAATTGCTCTACCTCAGAGTATTGGGTCAGGCTGCTACTTTCTAATGCTTTTTTATTTAAAGAGATAAAAGCAGTTATTAGTAAGCCAAAGCAAGTCACGTGTCTTACAATTCCCAGCAAAGGTTAAGCTTCCATGGAGATGTAAGAAGTGAGATAATAAGAGTCCTCAAATTCTCAGTGTATTTATTCAACTTTTGCTCTTTCTGCCTCAGCAGATTATTGTAATCAATTACAGCTATACATCATTGAAAAAAAGAAAGGATTAACTGAAAGTAGAGTGTGTCAGTAAGCTGACTCAAGCATTAAATAAAAGATCCCACCATCTGCCACTCAGAGACCAAAACTTGAAAGGAGGAATACATTATGCCCACAGCAGGGGGGTAGGAACTAGATGATCTTTAAAGTCCCTTCCAGCCCAAGCCATTCTATGTTTCTGTGATTATCTTGCTCCACTCTGAGTGAGGCACATGCACTACTGCAGCAAACTTCTGAGTCTTCAAAAGAAGGGAGAGTTACTTAATATGACAATGGGCAAATGCCTAAGGACAAGCTGAATGAGGTGCAGCATTCAGCCTAATCCCACACTGCTGATTCACTGGAAGATGCTGACAGAGAATGGTCATATGAGAGGTTTTGGCAGAAGTAGTCAGCAACACTAAGTGCTTCAAAAATAATTGAACCTGTAAAAATCAATAGGGCAAAATATGATATCAACAAATTTCTTCCTTACAGGAGAGAAACCTAGAGCAATGTGGCAACTGGATACAATCAACAGATCATCAGTACTTAAAAGCATTTTCATGTGGAAGGCATCCTGTTTGCCTCAAAATAGATAATATAAAACATTTCTGACACATTTTAATATGCACAGTTATACTTGTTCTGGATCTATGAAGCTAGATGTATATAAAATAATTAAGTTCTGAAAACAGACCTGGGGTTACCAGACACTCAGCAAGACATTAAAGAAGTCAAAAGGTACTTCTAGAAAATATTTCTCCTGATTCTTCCAGCTCAGCCTTGTGATGCTGAATATAAAGCCTGTCTACATCTGTGTTCCATTGTCTTCTGATCACCCACAAGAGAGCACTGCTGCCACCTACCCAGCATCAACACAGAGCTGGAAATATGATGCCTGTCTTCAGGAAGCAATTTCAAGCATGACTTGGAAAATGGCAAAATAAGAGTCAATATACTTTTGGCTACTTTAGGAATGAAGCATGTGGGTGTGAAAGTTTGGTTGCAATAGGTAGTATGAGAAGACATAAGAAAGTCAAGCTTTAAATCTTTTCTCTTACTTTGTTACTAAAGGCTGTTTCCTCATGAAATATTAACAACTCTTCCCAAAGAACTGTTCCCAAAAGAACTTGATTCAGATAAGGAATATTTAAAATGGCTGGCATGCAAATTACACCAGATGTTCAGCATGTATTAAAAAATCATCAATTTTTTTTATTCCCCTCTAATGTATGAGACAAAGATACATCCATAAGAATTACTGGGTTATAGTAGGTTGCATTTATCGAAGGATGGTGTTTATCAAGCTATTAGCTAGGTTATTTTGATATAAAAACATGAAAAAACATTTTCCTCCAATGTAAAAAATGTTACAACAATTCACTCTAGCTGCATGTTAACTATACTGATAATAGGAAATTTCACCTGATACACACTGCTTATTAGTGGCTTGTATTACTTTTTCAAGACTCACAGTCTCAACATCATAAAATTGCTGTAATGGAATTTAATTGCATGACTTCACTGACTCAGAAAGCATGCCCCCTGACTTGGCTACGTGTAGTATGACCTTAGACATGGATAGTCAGGAAATTCACACCAGCTCTGATTTACAGGAATGGTTTTGGCTGATTTTCCTCCCAAATTCCCAGGTCACAATGAGTGAATAATTATCTTTAGAGGAGGTTATGGTGAATAGATGATATACCTAGAGAAATTCAAGATAAGAAAAACAAAACTTAGAGATTCTTGTTTTTATACAAATATACATCCATGAAGATAAATCATGGGAAAAGAAGGACATAATGACATTTTCTACAATGATTCCAATCAAGCAAAGTATATGGAAATGGGAAAGGCGTAATTTGAAACTATAGTGAGTAATAAAATAACTCGGGGAAAAAAAAGGAAGTTTTTAATGAGCACTGTTATGTGTTTTGAAAGAATCAAGACAACGACCTTGAAAGGCAGAAAGATTATAAAGTCCCTTAATACCCTTAGCAAATGTTAGCTACTATTTAATCAACGATTCTGGACAACTTTCTCCAAAGAAGTCATAAAAAGAGGCGGCAGAGATCCCAGGAGCTGTGATGTTCAGCTTTAGAACACTTTTAAAAACTTTAAAAATGTTGATTTGTGCTAATTAAAATTTGCAAGCAGGATGGATGGGTAACTTCAGGCCACTTCATAAAACCCCAGTCCTGGGTATAATGACTGAAAAGCTGAAATACATATTCCAGGTTTTCGCTTGATAAAAAATCGAGACATAGGAGTGTATTAATACCAGTCAGTACCATTTACGTATTTGAACATGCAATATTCTTGTACTGTTGTAGGGAATTTGATTTATTACTGTAAAATATTCTGCAACACCACTCCCAATGTTGAGAAAAGACACATTGAATGAGCTAAGAATCTGATTATAGACTCATTTTTAACAATCATAAACAGGCTGTCTTCATCTAATATGACTGTTTTAAGCAAGGTTTTGCAAGACATGAAATTGTTTTATGATACTGAATTTCTTCATTGGTGATCTGACATTAATTCACTACCATGAAGACCTCCAGCGTAAAAATTTCCAGAGAACAGAAACAACTGGGGTAGGAGTGGTTCATGGGATAAACTATGAGGATGTGAAAGCCACCACCAGCAACCTCACTTGTTTAGAATGTTGACATCATTCATGTAAACTACAGTTCAGAGAATTTAACTGCAAAGATACCAGCAATAAGGAACACGGTTCATGACTAGGTAAACTACACTGAAGAAAGCAGGAACCCTGAAGAGTTTGTAAAGTCACAACAGGGCATTTTATAGTGATACTGTGTCCCCCAAAAATCTACATCTTGTATGACTCCAAATAAGAAGAGAGAGGCTCTAAACCTCTCATTCTGGCAACATAGGTGATGGAACAGTGCACAGCTTTAGTGTATCTGTTTTCCTAATTGTGGTTGTAAGAAAAAACTTGCAAATATTATTCATGTGACCAAGAAAATGCTTTGTAATAAAAGAAAAACCTCAGTCTATTTAACTTAAAAGCCCACAGCTACTGTGGAGAATCATAAGTAAACGTAAGAAGAACCATAAGACAATACGAAAACAAAGCACACCAGACCTGATTCTCAAGAACCAAGGAAGCAACAAGAAGCAATGGAAGGCTGCTGAAACTGCCTCAAACCAACAGAGCTGAAACCAACTCACACTACAAACAAGACACAGAGAAGATCAGTGGTATCCTGGGGTGCAATAGGAATAACATTGCCAGCAGTCACAGGGGGTGATCCTGCCTCTCTACTCAGCCCCTCCCCTGGAGTGCTGTTCCCAGTTCAGGGCTCCTCAAGACAAGAGACATGGAGCTCCTGGAACAGGTCCAGCAGAGCAAAAAAAAGATGATTTAGGGACTGGAGCATCTCTTTTACATGGAAAGGCTGAGGGAGCCGGGCATGTTCAGCTTCAAGAAGAAAAGATTGAGAGGGCACCTCACCAATGTCTACCAGGATCTGACAGGAGGGTGTTAAGAGGATGGACCAGGCTCTTCTCAGAGGTGCCAAAAAATAGGACAAGAGACAATTGGCAGAAACTGATTCACATGAAGTTCCCCCTGAACATGAGGAAGAACCTTACCGTGTGGGTGACTGTGCACTGGAACAGATTGCCAGAGATGTTGTGTAGTCTCCTTCACTGGACATATTCAAGCACCATCTAGACTCAATGCCGTGCAATGTGCTCCAGGATGGTCCGGCTTGAGCAAGAAGGTGGGACCAGATGACCCACCGTGGTCACTTCCAACCTTATTCTCTGATTCTGTGATTCAGTTGCAGTACTTTTCTGAACTGTCACATGGGACACTTACCACCTCGGTCCTTCCTTCCACAGATGAGCAATGGGTAATACAGAAACTTAGCTTTGAGGGAAGAACAGTGCTCTCAACTGCGACCCCTTGGATTGACTATGAAGTTCCACTAAGGACATTTTGAGAGATACCTGAGCATCAATTCTGAATACAAGTGTGCTGGATGTAGTGCATATTGTCTAGTAAGCAGCAAAAAGTAAAGCAAAGAGATAGACAGCTAAGCATATCACCAGTTTTCGTTTTCAAGGTTGTACGCATTACAAACAAGAACAGATAGCCTGAAGAAATCTCATAAGCCAAATGAAGAGCCTGTCTGAAAAGACTAAAATCAAGGCCCATGGCAGGTGGTTAGAACTAGATAATCTTTAAGGCTCCTTCCAACCCAAACCTATGTTTCTATGATTTTTAGGCTGACCTTCACACACCAGAGAACAGCAATAATCACCCATGTCAAATCCAACTCCTACTCGTCCCAAATGCAGCACTGTTTTCACAGCACTAGCCAGCTCCATCTGTGAGTTATGCTCATACATACACTACCAGAAAGCTTCCCCACAAGATGGGGACTCTACTCAGTGCTGGAAGACCACAGTAGAAAAGAATGGTCATTTCATCCAGCGAGCAAGAGCATGTGGAACGGACTCAGCTTAGCCAAAACCCAGAGCCAGTCTAGAGGAAACAGGACAGCCAGAGACAAGAAAACTATGCTGAATCAACCAGCCTCACCAAACTTCTCTGGGTTCCATATAAGACTCCCTGGCTAGGAGAGGAATTGTAGGATTTAAGTAAAAAAACTCCCAAACAATTAGTAATTCTACAAACATGAGAAGTCATTTCAACTGCAGCAACCAGCTGCCACACACTAAGTGGGTCTCACTTTGTGCCACACAAAGCTGGGTCTCATGCTGATATCAAAAAGAGATGAACTTCACTGGTGGATGAGAACTGATGACCATAATTGGAACAAATCTCCAGTTCTTCTGAAGGAGTGTCAGTTTTAAGTGTGTTAACTGTAGCACAATTATACTGCTTTAAAAAAGTTTTATTGGAAGCCTTCTGCCTGTCAGAATTACATTTATTTAAAAATATGGAATTGCCTATGCTATATCATTTTACACATCTTTTTATTTGGAATATATAATTCTTATGCAAAAATATGAGAATTTTATGTTGCTAAACAGGCTGAGATGACGATGTTCTTCTGAAGTATTTTAGGGGAAACATGCAGTAAAGGCCAGGAGCTGAGGTTTTTAACAGAATTAGGTTCTCTTATTTTTTTAAATTAAAAAAAAAAAAAGAAAAAAAAGATTAATACGTTCTGATAAAATACATAATTCAGTGCTTGTATTTGCTGCCCTCTAGTGATAATAAAAGCATTAGCTATGAAAATGTAGGAACATTAAGCTTTTTTCAGATCATAAATGTCACAATGCGGTTCACTAATTTTCAACCACACCAGAGCAGGCTCTTTACAGGTATTCTCTATAGCTGCAGTATTTTCAATAGACACTCATGAGCAATTGCACAGGCAACAGAAATGACACCCTATTTCAACTCTTATTTTGGGGATCACTGTCAATCCTTCAAGACACAATATATAGTAATCATTTTCTTGAAAGTTTTCCACATAATGACAGAGTCCATGTATATGTAATAGTCTCTAAAAAACACCATGCAGTAAAAGGAGTTTAATTTTAACAAATGTTAAGCTATTTACAATATTCTGCTATGTATTTATTTTCCCCTGAATCTGATCCTATCAAAATTATGTAAATTACAAAGAAGTTACTGTTAAAAGCTAATTTAGATCAGAGAAAAGTCGACCAGGGTGCGAAAACATCTGCAGTTATGACAGCAGATTTGAGGAGACAGAAAGCAGTAATGAATAGTTCAGGCTCTTATTGCTCTGACAGAACACTGGCAACTGACAGAATCAATGACCCTAACAATGCAGAATCATATGAAAACCTTATTTCAATTTTTATATCTTTATGCACCCTGCAGGTAAATAAGCACCCCATAAGTATTTACCATAGCATACACACAAAAGAAGTTTATGCCCCCATTACGCATTTTTGCTTTATCTAAGAAACGTGCAAAGAGGTGTGATAGGTGTGATACTTCATTCAGAGACCTGCAATGGCACACTCATCCTAAGACTGATACATCTATACCAGTACAAACTAAGCTTTACAGGGATTCCTATTTCATACAGAAAGCAGGTTTGCTATGTAAGAACAAACTCCAGTTTTTTACAGGTATCGCTGGATTAATCTTACTTGTCTTGTAACATGGCATTCCTATTTTAATGATGTGTTCCTACGGCTGACCTCGCCAAAGTCAAGCTTTAACAGTTCATCAGAAATACTGCTGAATGGTTGTAATTTCATGCTAAAAGAAACAAGTTTTTCATCCATCTTTGTACAGCTGTGAGAGAAAAAAAAAGATTCCACAGACAAAAGCAGAGATTTGTGGAATATGAAGTGATTACTAACACTGCAACAAGCTCAGCATAGCTCTCGTAAACATGTCTTAGCAAATGCCCATAAATCACACACTGTAGATACCAACATTCTGAAAGCAAACTGCAAGTTTTTTCATGCAATTTTGTTGGTTCACGCTCCAGTTCTTATTAAACCATGGCTGTTGTATTTCTTATTAAGGTGCATGTGATAGCATCATTGTTCTTTCAAGGAAGGTTATTCACTAACTAATACTCATTTCAATGTGTCCTTCATACCTTTCATTTGATTATTTATTTAGGTGCTATAAATGTTCTCTGCACCTATGGAGATTCACAAAATAATGAACATCTATTCATCTGGAACAAGAGAAACAACTAGTCTCATCCATTACACCCTTGTCTCATGCATACCAGGAAACAAAACAAAAATTTCATGCTTGTTTTTTTACGTAAGTGAGCATTTCACCTGAATGCCTCTAGGTCAGAATAAGAAAACAATGACAAAACCCAAGTGGTTTCCAGTCCCATAGTCAGGTGTACTGTGAGGTTGGTTTATAAGTCCACATGAGAGAGATGGAGGCAAGATAACATAACCAGACCAAAGGCAGCTCTGTATTTTCCTGAATAGCATACTTATTACCTCTGTGATTTAAATCCCTCTTACAAGAAGTCTCAGTATTTGCATGAGGAAGCTTGTGGTATACCCATGTTTCCTTACTCCTTGTCTACTGAAAGCGGTGATTTGCCTCTCACCCTACTCACAGAAACTGAGTGCCTTTTGGGGCTCTGACTTCTCATGTGGTGGTGACAGTGCACGCTGGCTCCTGCTGCACTCAGATCTCGCGGACCTGTCGCTCTGCTCCATTGCCCTGTGCTCAGTCCATCAGCCATGGATGACTGCACATGCTGCCAGGGCTCAGCAGGTTCAGACCAGGCCATGCTGGGAGAGGCTGGCCAGGTGCTGATAAGAGCAAGCGACGCACCCACGCCTGATGGCGAACACTCCTCACTGTCCCGAGTCACGGTGTCCCCTGTTGTGGTTCTTCCATGAGTACAGACCTGCAGCATCACTCTATCCTGAGAAGGTTTTGCTCCTTCCTACTCCACAGCGTGGGTTGTTGTGAGACAGAGGTATTAACCCAGAACGATTCTTGTGCTACAATGCTCACACCTCACCAGCTCAGAGCCCAAGGGCTACAGCCAGAAGCTCTCCCAAAAATGGCCAGTTTTGCACTAGGTTTTAGCTAAGAGAGCTACAACTCACACAACTCCTACATCTATTAGTCTTCAACACAGTCATCACAACAGTAGAAATTTTTTTTGTAGGAGCCCTCTCACCTGCATGAATTTCGCTTATTTTTATGAAACTAATCTAACACTGAAGCAAGCACCATGACTATCTCAAGTCACACATACTTATGAGTATAAATTTACACATTTCTCATTAACATTGCAGAAATGGATTTTAGGTGAGAGGTACCCATTTAGTCATCCTCCAGAGTTTTTTTTTCCAACATTTTTGCATTATTTACAACTGACTGTCAAAACGTAGAAAATGCTTTTAAGCTAATTTTTCTAGAAGAATAAGTGTTGCTCCTGAGAAACCTCAGTTGGACAATAAATTCATATTTACAAGTAAACAGTTTGTAGTTAAATCAATATTTTCTTTGAAAATACTCAAATGTGGCTTGTACTTAGCATTTTCCACTATGTACTGTAACACCACACCGTAATTCCCTTTTGCAAACACTGCTTTTACCCATGGTTTATAACCAGTCAATATTTTGTACTTAACAATCATTAAAAGTACATTCATAACAAATTAATATACTTTAGCTTTGATAATTTAGTTCACTTATGAAATAGCACAGAAAAGCTTTAAAGAAAATTTCATTTAAAATGAAAAACCTCTGTTTAATCAACAATAACCCATCAATGATCACTTCTTTTCTGAACACTAAACTAATGAATCTGGCCATTCATACAAAATTTGAAACGAAAGGTAGATTAAAAAACATGAAAGTAACATCGCATAGTGCAAACTGATTAGGCTCCACTAACTGAAGTACAACACTAGATTGAGGTATATTCTCTGATGAATTTCCAATATGGATACAAAATACACAGACATTATTCAAGTAAAATATTATCTATTAACCTTTCATTATTACTAGGTGTTTTATCAAGAAACAAGGCATTTTTCATATTTCAGTCCTCTTAAATAGATACTTTTACGTCTCTATAAAAAATCATCCCTGGTTTGAAAAACACCTTAAAACCAAGCAAAACCAGTAAGGGCTAAATAGGTATGGCATCATCATGTTTGGCTCACATTTTCATTTGTTAAAAAAAAAAAACCACGCCAGGAAACTTTGTCTGCTTTTTGCCCATTTACATACAATATTTGGAGCCGCTCGAAAAGCTCTGAGCAGCACAAGAAACACTGGTAAGACCTCAGCAGATGCAGAAAAGCATCAGCCTATCCAGCTGCATGGGCACACATGCACAAGTCCACTTTTGCCATGTTAAAAATGCTCACAGTCTGCCTCTAATTAAGCTTTCTCCATTCTTCCAAAGAAGCTCCTGTTTAGCAGCTGATTCTACCAACTCTTTATCAAAGTGACAACAATGACAAATAAAACCAGTTTCAGGCTCCATTCCCAGCCTGATGAAATAAACGTAGAGTCTCTCACTAGCTTGAGCTAGTTGAATTCGCACAAAGTGTTCAAATGTCCCAGGCAACAGGAGTGATGCCCTGATAAATCCTCCCAGTCCTGCCCAACCCTGTCCAATGCCATCTTTTGTTCAATCTCCAAACCAGAGAAAAACACTGAAAGGGTGTAATAAGCGCAGTCCATCTGTACGGGACTGTTAAGTTACCCAGGGAGTTTATGTCTCATCTAAGGCAAATTCCATTCAAAATGAGATGCAATATTTGATAACTTCAGTGAATATTTAAATTTTCACACTCACTTGACAAGATTGATATATCTGTTTTGTTAATTACTGTTTAATTCACTGCTACACATGTAAAAATCATAATCCTAGCTTTTAAAAACAAAACATGTTTCTCATTTTTAGACTGCTTTCTCCGTGTTCATTAGGTGGTGAGAATTCCCAATATTACCCAGTCCAAAGTAAGCACGACACATACTTTTCATGACCAGAATGAGGATTTCCCTTGGTCATTGTCTAGTGTACCACTACATTAGTCACCTCATATCGAAATATTAGTATAAATTATTAATATTAATTAAAGTCCCAGGTCTTGATTAGAAAATTTCCTAGAGGAAAACGACTATGAAGCAATGCAGAGCTATTTGTCCAAGTCTGCAAACTTGGATTCCTCAGACTGGTAGTCAAAAAGTACAAGTCAAAATGGATCTTATCCCTTCCAGTGCTGCTACCTATGAGCCGATCAGCAAGACTCAGCAGACACAGCACAGGTCAGTGCAACTCTCACCATTCCACAAAATTATGTGCAACACCAAAGGTAAGACACCACGCCTGGGCGGGATGTGGGGTGAAAAGACACGCTGGAGAAGAGAAAGATTTGCATAGAGTATGCTATTTCACAATAGCCAAGACACTGTAGAAGGAAACAAAGAAAGAAAAACAAATCCCATATAACTCTTCCCTCAAGAGCAATTAAGTTTCATACTTAGCCACACTATGGAAATGACAGGGTGTAATAAGATTCAAAACTCAACATCTGTCCTCTCATTCTGCCTCTGATCAGCCAGGCAGCTTTAGTTTTCTACAACCAGGACATTTTTCAAGCTCTGATAACATTTTCAAGAACAAGCCAAAACTGCCTATGTACATCAGCATGTTTTTATTTATACCACATCTACACAATCTAAAAGACACATGAGCACAGGAATAGTATCTAGCTGAAAAGACAAAACACTTACCACAACAGTTATCAAATTCTTTTTCTTCCTGCAGATTTATTTTATCCCAACAGCACAGTTTTATTTTGTATTATCATTCCTATAACCTATCTATCTTTCACAGGCCTGTGAAACAAAGATCAAATTACAGATGTATATTCCTAACCACAAAAAAAATTTATTTGTTTTAGGCCCCAAGTGCCAAGATTTGTTTCTGCACAATTTTTTTAGAGCACTTTATCATCTTGTATTTAAAATTTAGCTACTGCATTTTTAAAATAGAGGTATGTATTGAAAGCTGTGCTAGAAATGCCAGGCTCTGACAGTGTATCAAAAACTTCATCATCCTGAAACCTTTACAGCAACAACCAAAAAGAGATGCAGAAAATCCATGCCAGCTAGAACATGCGCATATTTCTTTCACTGACGATAAGAAAGGAGGAAAAACAACTACCAAATTTTGAAATGCCATCTTACCTGGGTCCAATATTCAGGCACACAAAACTTTGGTCATGCTTCAGAGTACAATAAAAATACAGTCATTTTACTGAGAAATCTGGGTGTTGGGCTTTAAAGTTTATGTAGCCAAAACAGATATTCTGTCATTCATCGAAAAATTCACCACATTAACATTTATAGGACTAAACATTCTTATAAGTTTTCCGGCTAAAGCTTCCATTGCAAGCAAAAAATAATTAATTTAAAGGCACTCTTAGATATTTAATTTCATTTTTTTTGTTTCTTAAAGCTGTTTTCTTGCAAGCAGTGTATAACAGAAAACCTCTGACATGTACACACAGAATAGCTTTGTAAAAGCATCACGGATACTTTCTGGCTTCTTGCTGAGACACAATTGCCTACATTCACTACAAAATAGCACCCTCATCTCTGCTTGTTGCTTTGGCCACGCCACAGGTCAGGCTTGCACCTTTTCCCCCAGACCTGTTTGTTTAGGACAAGCCTAGGCGCTTCCTATCATGGTGCCTGGATGAGCAGGGTGAACATTCACAGCAGCAGCAGCAGCAGGAGCCAGCACCCTCTGCCGAGGAGATCAGCAAGCAGCAGAGGGCAGAAATGCAGAGGAATCCGAGCACTCTTCCTGCAACACCAAACACAAGGGCTGCTTCGACACACGTTACATCTCATGCAAAAAATGCACCCGGATGAGGCTGCAGAAGTACTTTTAAGGTCCAGTTCTCTATGGCAGCAAAAGCTGAACAGGGGTGAGCTAAGGCTAAGAAGGAAGNAAACAGTGCGTTTTGCAAAGTCTCAAGCACCTGCCTGTCCCCCTGGCTCTGACATGCTGCTATTGAACCTCAAAGAAGTGAGCAGTTTAATTCAAGTAACAAGAGCTCAGTAAAGAAAAATCCTTACAAACATGCTCATCATTAACCTTCAAATGTAATTATTTTATAGCATGTTTCATTCATTTCAGCTACCAAACCAAAAACATTGTTTCATGTGTAATTGTAGAGGAGGTCCCTTTGTGCATGGGGAAAACATGGCCAAAACCAAAGCTCTGGCAACTTGCATGCTACCCATGCATCACTTTTAATGTATTAGGGCTTATCCACTGTATAGGAGGTAACAAAGTCACCAATGCCACGATTGTGGCCATAAAGCTTACCAACAACAGCCTAGAATCACACTACTGCTGACATAACAACACCAACCACCTACAAAGCCAGCAATAGTACACCTTCAAAATCATTTGCAGAAGCACACCGCAATTTTTTTTTTTAAAGTTATCAAATCTTTAAAAACACAAATTGAAATATTCCTTGTATTTGTCATTACTTATCACAGTGCCAATAAAGTTTGGCAAACACATTAACTACTCAGAACGTTGTTACGTATGTAAAAAACGCTGTTTTCTAGTCTGGCTTGGCAATTTTTCTTTAAAACATACTCGAAGATGCTCAGGTCCATGATGCCTAACCAGCAGTCTGCTTTTTAGTTGTTTCTGTTCCATAAACTCTTTTTTACTCTATTAGTGAAAGAGCATTATCCTGCTATTTCTTTTTTTTCTTACACTAAGCTCTACTGTGCCTTCTCCTTATTGGAGTTGCACTACTTTTTCCATGACCCAGGGATGATGTTTGTAGAAATACTGCTCAAGAGCATAAACTAAATGTCACCTAGGACGTTTATCCTTTCTTTGCTCTGACTAGCTCCAAAAACAATCAACTGCTTCCTTATGTCAGCAAGTACACACGAATCACATCCTCACTTATTAAAAATTGCTCTTCATTTGGATGACCCTTTGAAGCACCAAAGGTGGGGGCGATATATTATGAAAAGTCATTGTTTCTACATAAAATAATCCTTCAGTTTATATTTTACAGTGCTCAATATAAACCACTACAATGGGAAAGAGTAGGAAAAGATATCTGACACCTTCATATATAGTCCCTGCAACTAAAATAACTTTTTAAGTACCAACTGGGGCAGGGGTTCTGAATCTATTGACGGGTATCAGTACAGAAAAGAGAACCATATCTTATTATAAAATTCTACCTACCCACTTCAGAGTCCTCTTCTTAGAAGCTGATTTGTGGTAACTGAAGCATCATTATTTTTATTCATTTTACTCTTGGTCATTAGAAAAAGACATCTCTGTTATAACTGCTAATTCTGGATCACAAAAATGATGTTTATGAAGATATTAATCTCAGCTGACAGTGTGAGTTTTTCTGTAATCCTGGGGAAAACTACTGCATTAAGGCTGTACAGTTAACCTCGAACACAAATCAGATAACCTGGTTTAATACATTAACGCCTGCTTTTACAGGTCCTCTAAATAGTGTAAACTAATTCCATTAAAAAACCACACATCTTTATATCCACCAAAAAATACTCCTGGAATTATGTATCTGGGGAATATGACTGATGTAGTGGAATGGTTAGGAGGTTGCAGTTAATCATATACATTTCCTGTAAGGCTTGGCTGTTCATTCCAGAATAAAATGAACATCGACTTCATTTTGCAAAAACCAGCAGCCTTTCTTACAGCAATTCTGAGTGGAAGGTTTTGTTGATGGTACTCTCTTGCTGTGGGATCTTATACAAGTATTCAACCAGCTCATTTTCATTAGCTGGTCATATATTACTGAATTACAACTTAATAAAAGCAGCAAGCTGTTTAATTTTTGCTTCTGGAGAATCTTGTTAATAGCCCCTACACATTAGCTTGATGCAGCGTTGCTCCGCTGCTGGTGACTGGAGATGTTACTACTGTCTGTGCAGCCCCTTTTCAACACCCGGAGCATGCAAACAGAGAGAGCAACAGGCAGAACTTGCCCTAGCACAGCAGTGTCTCCCTTGCCGGCAGATCCAGATGAAGCAGCAGTCCCCTGTCGCAGCACACTGTGCCCTCCAGGCACATAACAGGGCAGCCACAGGGCAGGTTCACCTCTGACCTGCTCAGGTTGCCTAGCTTGCCTAGATTCAGTTTTGCAGCTCACTGGGGGACCAAGTGTGAGTTAACCAGAACTGGGATCAATTTCTATTGAGATGAGCTTTATTAAAAAATCAAAAACAAGCAAACAAAAAAACGCAGACCAGGAATCCATCCATAATATACTTAATCCTGTGATGAGTCTCCTAAATAGAGAAAGTCCATGATACAAAAACCCCTACTAACATAACTGAAACAGAACAGTTTCTTAGTACAGTTTCTTTATGAGACAAAGTCTGAAGTGACATTTCAGCAAATACCACATTCGTTGTACCAAAACGTCACTTAATAGTGGAAGCTGCCTCTTATTGGAAACACAAAATTGATTAAAAAAAAAAAAAAAGAATGGAAGAATGGCCACTGCTTTCCTAAATGCTTCATACGTTACAGTCTAACATTGACAATAGCAGCACCCTACCATGAATACAATGCCAGCACTCTTGGCTCTAAATACTGTAACAAGGAGCTGCAAGTATTTAGATAGTTGTCATACCTTTCAGTTGTCATGAATACCACCTTATTATTAAGAATGAAGTTATTAGATACCCATACCCATGAAGAACCTTTCCAACTAAGTTTTGGAAAAAAAATATTTTTTTTTTTGTAAATGCCAAAAGAAGGCACAATGATGTCTGCATTTTCACTAACTAATTCAGCTCCTGGAAAAAATTCAGAATTTTAAAATCCCTTATTACGGTGGCTGAAAATAATGTTATTTCCCCACATTAAACCCTAGTTATTTACTCTGCAACATTTTGTCTGTATTTTTCTGTCCCATTATGCTAAAGGAAAGAATCTTTCACACTGCAGCATTTCCTATAATTAAAGAGGCTACCAAAAAGGTCTCTTTGTATGTTGGCATGGACCATTTGTTTATATTTATGGAAAAAATTATCAAGTTATTAGGGACTGTGAAGCTCTGCAATCTTAGAAGCAGCTAAAAAGCTGAAAAGTGTTAAATAATAGCAACCTTTAGAGAGGCATAATGTTTCTTACACATCTCTTACACCCAGGACCTTTCAAAAAGTAGTGAATGAGAGATGCAAAAACCTATTTTTCCTCTAAAATTTAACATGCAGACTTAATCTGTGAGATTAAGAGTTCCTGTCTTGTTTTTGAGCCTTGAAATGCCAGTGTTCTCTCTATCAACTGTTATGTCTATGAGCTCTAGGCTCCTTTCCACTGGTGCAGAGCACGATAGCCTGTTCTGGATAATTCTGTTGGAGAAGAATCCCAAAAAAAAGTGGGCTGACCCCACCACGGATTTAAGATGTTCTGAAATCACAGCTGCCTTCTTGTCACGGCCCCAGGAGGCCAGTGATTGCCATCGTGTACCCACACAAGGAGTAAGGGCTGCTTACAGCTCAGTTGCCTTGAGCCTCACCCACCACATTTACTCCACTATCCTAGCAGAAAAACTGTTTCATGATTTTTCTCATTTGGCAGCAACCCCACAACCCCTATTGAAGCAGCAGGATTTCCACAGAAGAGATTCAGCCACAGCTGAAGTGGCACCCCTACTCCATCCGCTTGTTTCTGGGGAGATGGAGGTGTCCATAAATGACAAGGAGTGGCTGGTGCAAACCATCTGCAGGAAATTAAGTTTCACCCTTTATCTTGCTGCAGCACATCCTTGTGCAACACAGGAAGCAAAGTGCTATCTCCTTTTATTTTTTTATATACACATTTATGTGCACCTCACTCATTACTGCAGTTACCCGAGGGCAAGTCTGCTGCTCTCCAGAAGCATGAGTAGTCTTACATGAGAGCAAGTAAAGTTGTGTACGGGGAACTGCACTCCAGCCCAGAGGTCTTAAAATCCTTTCAGGCTGGCTTCAGTGAATGGAAAACGAGGGATGTTCCTAGAAAACCAGTCCTTCCTTACCTCCACAATACTCTTGCCCTTTTCTTTTGTTATAAAGTAAAACAGAATTGGGGAAGCCACATAATTAATTGTAATGCATACCCATTAATTAAAATTCAGGCTTACCACTTGTTAGTATACCTTTACTTCGTCACTGTACAAACTGAAATCTTTAATGAACAAAAATTTCCTGATGGTGTACTGAACAAGCATTTTCTTGCTAACAGCTGCCCCTTAATCTTAATCTGTATCACAAGCAGCACCCTAAAGAGCTAACCAAAATCTCAGATTTTCTTAGAGAGATCTGAGAATTTAAGATCCAATTAAACTATCATGTCAGCCAGCCAAGCGCAATGGCATTGCAAGACATTATATAAGAGGACTGTCACATAACAAGCCCCATATTTACTCATGAAAACAACAAATTTCTTTTCTACTGCTGAGTTTCCAGCACCTATTATGTTCCGCAGCTGAAACCCAAGTGAATGACTGCTGTTTAAATCCTCTTAAGTGGATATAACTTATTATCTTGTCCCTTAACTGGGAACAGGTCAATCTAACCAGTGGCTGTGACAGAGGAGACAATTTTACTCTGGCTGAGCTTCCACATTTGGAAAAAGCATTGCAAAAAAATTATGCTCTTACATACAAAAGGTAATTTCTGAAGACAAGCTCCTTACTGTGCCATGAACCTGACCCCAAAGCTGGAAGCAAGAATACAAAAAAGACAACGCTAAAATCTAGCCTGTTAACAAAAGACTGAGTCATGTTCATTGGTTCTAGACACAGCCTATCTAGGACCATACAAAAGTACTGGCCACCAGAGCACTTAAGCTTTTTCACAGAATAAGACAAAGAAAACAGATGGATTGACTAAATCAGGAGTCAGACCCTGTCATCAGCTCCATTTATTCTGGGCCTGGGTAAACTCAGAGAGCTACTGTCAGCCTGGGGTAACAAAATAATTCTTCTCCATTCAGTGGGGGCTTTTGTGAAGACCTTCCAGAGGGCTGGAGGCACCTTCTGGCCCTGCTTTTTTTACCCCAGTGAGGGTCACACTGGAATGCTGGCAACAGGGTTTTCCTGGGAAAACACAGTGAAGGTAATACAGCACCTCCGTTTGAAGCATTTTGGGGTTTACACACGGTCCATTTAGTTGACCTAAGTAATAAATTTAGCCTCACTCTTTCCCCAGATATTATGTTAGTCAGCTCCTCATTACCTGTGTGAGAATTTTAGTGCTGAAAAAATGAACGGAAAAATACTTTTTAGCAGCAAGGAAATGTGATTATAAACCAGCTCAAATTGGCAGAGGAGAGAATGTAAAAAAAAAAAAAGCAACCGAACAGATTTCAAGTTGCCTTCAAGTATCACTTTGGTTGATGTTAAATATTTACAGGTAAGTAAGTTTTTAAAATAAAGTATCATTAAGATTATTATTTGAACGTACATAGTGGGTGACAAGTACAGGACTATAAATATAAGCCCTGTGTTATATTAGGGCAGTTTTTGGACATTAGCTGGTTGATAACATTGATGCTTTGGGTATTTTCAAATCACTGAATAAAGTCTCAAAAAGATTTTTTTCAAAGTAACTAGCACTAGTAACTGTCTGTAAATAGGCTTCTACTCTAATCTGTAAGCATTTGCACATACCAGTATACAAGCTGGACAATTATAAGAAAGTCTATACTCAAAAAGTAGGCTCATAGTTACATGGTCCTACTAAATGAAATCAAAATTTTCTCAGCTCTGATACCTTAAAGAGATTCCTGGAGAAAGGGTATTCACTTCCAGGTGTAGTGGGAAAGAAGTACCCTATGAATGACATCTTCTAAACTCTTGCTCTTTACCAGTTCTTAGCAAACCCTGCAAAAAAAATCATCTCCAGGAAAGTAAAAGGTGAAACAAAAACGACACAATCTGAAACTCTTCCCATGTCTAAGTTCAGATTCTTAGACACACAAGAGCAACAAACAAGAGATGCTTGCAAAATCATGATTGTAGAAGTGAAAATACGCTTTTGCAAGCAAGTTTCATTATACATACTCCTCCACATTTGACTAATCTACAAATAATGCTGTCTAAAAGAAAGCAGTTGCTACATCTTTTTTACTGGAATTTTTAATTTGTGTATTGTCTATGATAGAATAACTCTCAGATCCAGAATCAGGACCATAAACTAGTAAGTGCTAAACTGCACACTGGAAGAAGACAGTTCTTCTCCCAGAGAACTTAAAATCCATTAAATTTTGCTTTAATCTTATTTAGCAGGAAAAAAAAAAAAAAAGAACAGGGTGCTACTATTTAAAAAAAATTAAAAGAAAACTATTAAAAATAAAAAAAGAAAAAAAACATCAGTCTGCAACTTGGAAATTTTAAAAATATCATTTGCTTGTATATGTGCATCAAAGTAGCTGAATCTTAAGTTAGAAATCCCAATCAACAAGCTAGTAGCCTCCTAAACCTTATATTTTTAGGAGATATTACTCACAATTCAGTTTAGCAAAAAGTGATATGGGTTGCCTTGGGATCTTATCTTTAATGACCCAGATTTGTAAACTATTTCCTAAAATTAATTTATGTCTGTTCAAGAAAGCCTTACTCAGAAAAACAAAATACTACAGTCCACTGACATTAGGCAATATCAATGGTACATGATACAGAAAATCAGAAATAGTTCTCCAAAAATGAAAGACACTTTAATCAATTTTCCCAATTTAAGGTGTTCTTACATATTTTATTTTTTTTTTACTTTGGAGCCTTTCAAGACTTTAAAGGGTTTCTAGAGGATGACAAAGATGACAAACTTCCTGTGCTTTTAAAAAGCTGTTTTTCTCTTGCTAGTACCCAATTTCAGAAGCTAGCAATTTAAATAAACACCAAGTACTGTAAGATTCATAACAACACAATGACAAGTGACAATACAACTACACACTATGTCCTTTGGAAATCACATTGATTTACAAACTATGCCTATGGGTGCACCAGAGATCTTTCCATCAGTTACTTCACATGCAATGGGTGCAGGCTTTTGGAAATCTCTGTATCACAGGCTGGGAAATGGAAAATCATCTGGATATTACAGTCATACTGATGTCATGTAGGCAGCCAAGCATCATATCTGGCTTCCTCCAGAACAGACCCACAGCATGTTTTCAAAGTTTTTGGGTAACACTTAGTCCCACAACATGCTGGGGCTCACCCAGAGGTTGTGGATAGCACCCTGTCACTACTGCTTTAATCAATTTTAAGCAGGGAGAAGAAGGATCCTCTTATGTATCTGCGTCATTCCGCTTTCTGTCATCCAAAGCTGTGAGCTGGCACGTCATAGACAACTGCTAATTGAGCATGAGGGGCATCTAAACAAAATAAATACCCCTGGATTGGGATATGCTAATGCTAGTCCTACGCAAGCCTTACAACAGCAAAGGGATTCCAAACAGATGAAGCCAACAGTTCAGACTGTCAACTCACTGCACGGAGAGGGACTGGAGAGAAGACTCACTCCCTGGACTCCTCCAAGCATTCAGGACACAAAATACACCTTCAACCCTGTTTTTTTTTCCTCTGCTATGGCAGCCTTTCCACAATGGGCAAGAGTTCTTACCTAGTGCAGAGTTCAATTCTTATGCCACCCCTTATGTCTTGCATGTATTCACATAAATAAGGTAAACTAATATTGATGAAAATGCTGTTACATACAAAATAAAGGGGAGACAAATAAGCAAGGGAAATAGCTGAAAGTCCAGGGAAAAAAACCCCCACCAACAACCAAGTCTTGTGGGTTAGTTCTTCAAGAAACCCAGAGAAAAGGAAAGAGAGAAAGTGAGAAACTATATTCTTCTGTAGCAACAACATTCCTTCTCCTGACTTTCTCATTTGATTTTACAGGACCTACTCTTCAGATAGAGGACAGAGTACTCTTGCATGTTCATTTCTGTACTGAAGTCTATGTTCTCAGCCTTGAGCAAAGTTTTTCTACTTCAGTTTCTCAATAAGCCAAAATAGTATAATTTACCTGTATGCCTCACTGAGAGGTCACAGTTTGCAGTTATATTACAACAGGAGGTATTGTATAAATGCTGGATATATTTCAGTAATCAGAAGTAAAATGATTCTTTAGAACAACCTGCTGTATACCTGAAACAAAAATCCTTCGGTACTAATTTTTCTCACACTATTGTATGGGCTTGCTGGTTTATATTCAAGATTGTTCACATGATGGTTAGTGGCACAGATTTACTTTTTGGGCTTATTTTTAAAATTTCTTAACAAACAAAACAAAAAACTCCCAAATGAACACTGAAAGATGACACAAGTTTGTACAAGGGGGTAGATTTCCAAAAAAAGAGTGAAAATGCTTACTAATTCAAATAAATACAAACACAACATAGTATCAGACACAGTAGCACCTCTGAATCTACTCATAATGCAAAGCATTTGCCTAATTTTATTTTTAAAATGTCCTCTTTCTGTACAAATCTGAATATACTTGGCAAAACTTAAACATTGGTTTGCAATTAATTTTACCTTATTCTAGAAGCAACTTGCCCTCACTGTTCATCAAATACACTGCATTTCTTATCTATTATAGGGAGTTAAGAAATAAATACTTGAAGAAAATGCAGCATTTTGTGAAAGAATGGTTACACAGACATGACAAGTCAGGAAATCAACAGGTGTTCAAACTCGTGAGCAAGGAAAGACCAGGTTGCATGTGTCTGTCGGAGCTCACTCCCTTTGGAAACAAAGTCTCTAGATTCATATAGTGCTGAAACAGCCTCAGAAACTCTTGACTGTAACTTACCAATGCATACACAATAGGTACTGAGTAACGAGATCTTTCAGCTGCAATAAAAACTGAAAATGCAGTTCTGAGAATAGCGTAATACCAGACAGGTAATTCTCAAAACAATGATCGAATTGGTGCTTAGAGTCTCTAAAGCCAAGAAAAGCACAGGGGATACCACATTGTGGGATTAAACTGCACAAGTGTAATAATACTTCATATCTGACATGCAGGCACGCTTGAACTGCAACTTGAAAACAGTCAATAACAAACAGCAGATATTTGGTAAGAACAGTCAAAGCAAGACAGTAGAATATTAAAAAAGCATAAGCTGACTCAAAACAACTATTTGCCTCAACTCAAAACAACTTAAAAAAATTATTAATTACAACTGAAATGGTTAAAGGTGCTAAAACATCATCAGCTGCTTTTGAAGACATAAGAGATGGAAAACTAGCCTATTCAATTAAAGCTTTCTTCTTATTTCCAATTCTACATGTTGCTGTTCAAGTACAATTGATGAAGTAACAGCAGTTTTATTAATTCACCTTAAAAAAACAAACTCCAGAAATGTACCTGCATATTCTTTGCAAACCAAAATCAGGAAAGAAAGTTTACTTATGAATGAAGGATGTGGAAACTCAATTTCAAATTGCAAAACCAAAGCACATACAGACCATACCAGACCCTGGCAGAGAGTTCCCAGATAATGCGAATCCTCAGCTTCCAGGATGGTAAGGAAGTGCGCACTCTGTTGCAGAAGCACACCTCTGGATGTAGGTGTCTATTGTGATGGCACTTTGGTTGAGAGCGTGTCCTTTCATAACAAATAGCGTTATGAGAGCTATCATCATTGTTTACAAATAGAATCTACCATACAGCTCCCCTGGGCTCAAGAACTATCTTTATCACCTTTCACGCTACTTTCTACACCGTTTCTAGGAAAGATCTCTAATTATGTAGGGGGTTCTGTGAAAAGAAGGAGCAACTGAAGAGATTATTGCCAGCAGCCCTGAACAATCTCTTTTTGTTTTTAAACTGACACACACAAGAAAACAGTGTAGCTTTACAAGACCTGCATCACTTTCACAACTTGCACTGAAATTTAAAAGAATGGTGTACAAAACCACAACGGAAGCCGCTCCCGCTCCCAAACTCGCGTGCGGACACTGCTTGCCCACATCAAGTTTCTCCGCCCGGGGCCGCTCCAGCGCCCTGGCCCCTCCGGCCGCCCCTGACCCAGTGCAGTCCCGGCTGCCGCGACCCCCGGCCCGCAGCGGGGAGCGGGGCGGCGGGGCCGAGCCCAAGGGCTCCTACCTTGTTCGAGGCCATTTCGCTGACAGAGTGTCTGGTCTGCAGGGTCTCCAGCTGGTCCAGGCACCAGTCCAGCTCCTCCATGGTCTCGCTAGCCAGTTTTTGGTAGGCCTCCTNGCGCGGCGGCACGGCTGCTGAGGGCACCCACACCCACCCACACCCCGCCGGCAGCCGCGCCAAGCCGCCCTCTCGGTCCTTCTCTTACCTATCCACCGCGGCACCATCAGAAATTAACGGGTTAACCTTCATAGAAGCGTGGGGAAAGGTGTCAGAGCACATGTGAGTGCTCCGAACAACGCTGGCCCGCCGAAGCACCAGCTGTCAAAGGACTGCTCAAATAACTGCAGTCGTGTTTGTTCTAACCCAGAGCCTGTGTGTGTGTGTGCTAGAGCCGGCACAAAGTAGTGCATGTTGGCTGTAAGCTCAAAAGAACCGATGAAAAAGTTTTGGAACTGGACACAGGAACACGATATGGGCAATGAACCCAATAATGGTATGGCAAACCACGGTTTAACCAAAATCGCTAAATATTCAATTGGAACTAACTGTCTTGCAGAAGTTTCAGTTACAGACAGGAAGACATACCACTCTTCAACAACTCCCCAACAACAGGAAATCTGTCAGTATGCAAATAATTTCAGAAAAATAATCCTAAATGCGGAGTGCAAACCTCGCCTACCAAGCCTGGCTCTTTTTTATTCTAATGTATATCTAAACACAAAAATGCTTCTCCACATTGAACTCGGAGCTTTAGCCCAGGTATCCTGGTCAGGTATAAAGTCTTCCAAGCTGTATATCTGAAACATCAAGTTTTGAAATTGCCGTTGTGGAGACATCTAGATCAGCTATATGTAAACTTGACTCCAAGGTAGAGAAATGTTTCTTTGGTGGGCTTGTTATGGACATCTATAACATGTCCCTTGACTAGTTTCACATCTATAACATCACCCTTAACTTGTTTCACATAAAATTAACCTTATTTTCAAAATGTCAGACAAGAAAAAAATCAGGGAAACAAATTAACTAAAACTCCTTTTCAAATAAAACACCCTAGCATGGACCACAGCCAAATAGCTCAGTGCATTACTGTACAACATCCTGGATACTAGACTTGCATCTTTTTATGTTTCTGAGCACATGTTCAGAAACTTCAAGTACCCTCACAACTTTTAAACTTCACATGCCTGTGGCTATTGCAAAAACACCCCACAATTTTTAATAATGTTCACTTACATCTGGAAAAGGTAATGCAAGAAGTTTGAATTGAGATTAATTGGCAGGACCATTTAAAGAAAATTTTGCAGTGCTTGCCACTTCAGTAAACACATTAACCAAGACTCAACAAAAAGCATCCCCATTAAATTGTAACTCTGTCATTCAGATGCATACTTAATATAAATGCTATCTCATCCAAAGGAATTCCCTGGCCAATAAAGTCCAGGTTTCCAGCCTGTTTACCTATCAAAAGACAATCTGTGAAGTTCTATAATACAATAGACATCACAGCTCACTAGTTCTTGAACACAGTAAAACAAATTTGTATGATGTTATTTTTCTGCTAGCCTACAGCCCGCCCAACAGCAATTCTTGAAAATCAGATACCTGGAACCATGTTTTTCTTAACAAGACCATCCCTTCTAATACTCAAGAGAGCATGCAGATGAGTTTCTTTCCCAAGAAGTATGGAAACAACAAAATAAACTCAAAGGATACAATATTTAGGTAAAACTAATAAAATGCTCAGTATGCTATTTATTTAGCAAAAATATATATATTACCAATAGCACCTTGCATTCAGGAATCTTTATCTACTATTCACCTTCCCAGTACATCTCAAAGCATATTAGAAAGCAGAATCCATCACTCACAAGGAAGTTCCTCACCCTTAGGATGCTTCTCACAATCTCCCACTTCAGACTGCCACACTTCAAGAGTCTGTGACTGCTATGGGTACCCGACTGACCACTTAGAGTAAGTAAAATTCTGATGGCCAATGCTAGGCTTAAGACTTGCTGGACTTGGCACCTCCTGACAATTCTCAGAACTCAGAGCTGTCAGACTAATCTTAAATGGAAATAAAAGGTTTACTAAATGATGGCAAAGTACCCATCAAACAAGCACACCTGCAGTTCTGAAGGGCAGAACAACCGTAGGAAAGCTTTTTTCTGAACAGTACCAGGGCTCTAAATTTGGCCCACACTTTTGTTGTTATACAATGTGGTGGAAAATGTTGAGGTTAACAGCTTTTCAAGTATAACACTCCGGTGCCACTAAGCTAAGAATAAAGGAATAATTATCAGCTGTGCAGCTTTGAGAGCCTCACAACACTGTTTCTGACTTCTCTGTTACCTCAAAGATAGCACCCTGTAATTAGATCCAAGACTGATCTACTAAACAGTTTTTTTTGTTTTAGACACACGATCAAGCTTCCCCACCCAGATGATGAAGTCCTAAAACAGATTAACTTCTGTAAATGAGAGGCATCTTGAACGTCAAAAGTTTTTCTTGTGTCTCATTAGGCTCTAATATGAGGAAGAGAAGTACATTTTAACACCAGCTGCTTTAAGAATTTGCATGTTATTTTGTATATGCTTTCAGAAAAAAGGAAGTGACAGCAAGCGTTCTCTTTTCAGTTTACAGATTACAAGCAATTCCTATATATGTAGCTTTCAGTATGGAACGTAGAAAAAAAATACAACAAATGAAAGGCTAGCAGAAAGAAAAAGCTCTACCATAATCATTTGGCACTGCACAGGTATTTTTTTAAAGAGTGTTCTGCTGTCTGTGTTTATAAAGGACTTGATTCTTTGCACAGCACCTAACACAACACCATAGATGGCTGCACTTTAATTCACATCGTTATTTGGGAACAATTTATGTCCAAAAATTTTGAAGGGAAAAAATTACTATATGGCAATGCTTTTGTAGAGTGTCCACTTTATGTAATGGTTTGTCATGATTTTCATACATGTTCTGCTATTCCTGGAGATCAAAAAGCAATACCACACTTTCCTACCCAAGTAGAAAAACACTCAAGTGTATTTGTACTAAACTTTTCAGTATTTTAATGAATTTTAGAACAGCAGAATGAAAAAATAAGTACAGATTCTTCATTATTGTCTGATCAGTTGAGATCATCTAAGTGATGCAAAGAGACTGGAAAAGAGTTGACTCAGCAAGCACACAGCGAAGGGCTTTGACCACTCTGTTGCCTTAAAATGGGAGTGTCTTGGAGGCAAGACAAGCACTCTGCTGAGCAGTGATGTGATCCAGATAGTCTTGGCATGTGTGCTGTCTTTTGGAGCTGCAGGCTGCTGGAAGAAGCTCTGAAAACCGCCACGCTATTCTAAATGAACTGACCAGAAAAGGAAGGTCAAAGAAGGTGTGCACCCCCTGATAAACAATGCTAAAAATAAACTGGTAACAACAGATGAAAAGAAAGCTGAGGTACTCAATAAATTTTTTGCCACAGTCTTAATTTCTCTCTTTCCACACCTCTTGAGAGGATGGACAGATGGATGGGCACTGGGATGGCAAAGTCGATTGTAAGCGAAGATCAGATTTGTGACCACCTAAGGAACCCTAACATATACAAGTCCATGGGACCCAATGGGATACATCCCAGAGTCCTGATGTAGTTGATGTAGTTGNTTCGCAAGCGTTTCACAGGGCTCACGGGGAGGGCCAGCGCGCCCATCGTCCGCTGCCCGGTGCCCGGACATGGGCGCTGCTCCCTCATTCTGCCGGCGCGGGCGGCGGCTCTGCCCCTCNTCCATGGGACCCAATGGGATACATCCCAGAGTCCTGATGTAGTTGATGTAGTTGGCTGATGTAGTTGCCAAGACACTCTCCATGATATTTGAAAAGTCATGGCAGTCAAGTGAAGTCCTTTGTGACTGGAAAGGGGGAAACATCATACCTATCTTTAAAAAGGATAGAAAAGAGTACCCTGGGAACTACTCACCTGTCAGGGTCACTTCTGTGTCTGGGAAGATCATAGAACAGATCCTCCTAGAAGCTGTGCTAAGGCACATGGAGGACATGGAAGTGATTTGAGACACCCAGCACAGATGCACCAAGGGCAAGTCCTGCCTGACCAACCCAGTGGCCTTCCATGGTGGTCAAGGAAAGGGCTGTGGATGTCCTGCACTTCTGTAAAGCCTTTGACATGGTCCCTCACAACATCCTTCTCTCTAAACTGGAGAAATGGATTTGAGGAGTGGACTGTTAGATGGATTAGAAATTGGTTCTACAGTCTCATCCAGAGGGTGATGGTCAGTGGCTCAGAGTCCCGATGGAAATCAGTGACAAGTGGTGCCCTCAGGGGTCTGTACTGGGACCAGTGTTATTTAATGTCTTCATCAGTGATATAGACAAAGGGATCGGGTGCACCCTCAGCAGATTTGCAGATGACCCCAAGCTGAGTGATGCTGTTGGCACTCCTGAAGGATGGGATGCCATCCAGAGGGACCTGCACAAGCTGGGAACATGTGGCCTGTGGGAAATCCATGAGATTTAACAGACCAAGTGATGGTGCTGCATCTGGGTTGAGGTAATCCCTGGTACCAACACAGTCTGGGAGATGAACAGATCAGAGCAGCCCTGCCCAGAAGGACCTGGGGGTGCTGGTGGTAAGAGGCTGGACATGACCCAGCCATGGGCACTCACAGCCCAGAGAGCCAAACGTGTCCTGGGCTGCATCCAGAGCAGCGTGGGCAGCAGGGCCAGGGAGGGGATTCTGCCCCTCTGCTCTGCTCTGGTGAGACCCCACCTGCAGGGCTGTGTTCAGCTCTGGGGTCCCAGCACAGGAGCTGGAGCAAGTCCAGAGGAGGCCACAAGCATGATCAAAGGGATGGAGCACCTCTCCTATGCAGAAAGACTGAGAGAGTTGCAATAATTTAGCCTGGAAAACAGAAGGCTTTCGGGTGACCTAATTGTGGCTTTCCAGTACCTGAAGGGAACTGACAAGGAAGATGAAGAGAGACTTTTTACAAGCGCATGTAGGACAAGGGGGAATGGCTTCAAACTGAAAGGTTTAGATTGGATATTGGGAGGAGGTGTTTACTGTGAGGGTGGTAAGGCCCTGGAACAGGTGCCCAGGAAAGTGGTGGATGCCCCATCCCTGGAAGCATTCAAGGCCAGGTTGGATGGAGCTCTGAGCAACCTGGTCTGGTAAAAGGTGGCCTTGCCCATGACAAGGGGTTTGGAAGCAGATGACCTTCCAACCCAAACCATTTCATGATTCTATGATCTACTGTGAGATTCAGACCCTGGACATCATCCCTGAATTTTCTGACCGTCTTTCCGCTCTTCAGCCTACTGTAAGCTTGAAGTTTGGAGCAACAGAATTGCAGAACCAAGATTTTCAGTTTCTTTTACAACTGCCATTTCAAAAAAAATCCTCAGAGGTTCAAATTAAGATTTTTTTCTGTAAATGAGGGTGTTCATACTTAGAGCCTTAACTGATGGCCTAAAATTGAAGCGACTGATATATTCATTCAATATTGACAGTTTCTATTAATTATAGCCATGTTAGCTGTTATTCAGCACAGAAATAACATCAATTTTCTAACAACTTTTTTTTCTTTAATATCTGACTGAGAAAATCACACATTGTGACTTAAATGGCTATCTTTGTGAAGTGTTTACATGTCTTACTATTGATAAAATGTAATTATGAAAGATATTTTTGTTTAACATCTACAGATTTGTGCACATCTCTCCACAATCACAGGTAAAACAAAATACTCTTGATCAGATTTTAGAATCCACATCTGGGAAAACCACTCATCTGCAGCAGGTTTCTCAGCAAGTGCTTTTATGATCCCACTCAGAACACTCTTTTTTCCCATGCTAGGAATCTCTCCAAGTTTCAACTGTAGTAAAGAAAAATTCCTTGTACCGTTTAGTAGCCTTACACTTACAAAGACTGTGTCCAAATGACAAGGACATACTGCTTTATACAAATAGCCCTAGCCTTAGGCTGTGAAAACTGCCTTATCTCCTTGAACAGAGAAACTAGAAACTTTCAGGATGTAATCGGAGGAAAATGATAAATTCCAGTTATGCAAAACTTGTCAAAAGACTTGATTATAGTTACGTAATAAAAAAGGAGTACATAAAGAGTTGTACAAACAGAATACACATTAAATGAGGATCTAGGGAAAAAAGTGGGGGTTTTTTCCTGAAACAGTTTTTATTTCTCTCATGGTCTTAGAACAAACCAAATATCTCAGGTAACAATATCTCTGTGTACTAAGACTCTATGTCAAGGGCAAAAGGATGAAAAATATGTGTTTATATTGTTATGAAACCAGGTAACAGGAACACTGCAGATATCTAGGAAGAAGTTGTTGGGCTCTTGGAACAGGCCTATTACAGTTAGTTTAGAGTAAATAAAACACTTTTGATGCCTATAAATAAAGAACTGTATCATTAGGATCTCACTATGTGGTTCAGTTTCTCTGTGTGGGACTGCTAACTTGTTCTGGCTTTTTTTCTGTAATCATTTTATGTATTTCTTGGAAAAAAGGTTTGGAACAAAGTTACTCATATAATTTTCCCCAAAGTCTAGAAGAATATGAAGTATTTGCAAATACATCTAAACAAACAGTCTTGAGTGCCGTAGTAAGTCAGAATATCAGAAAAGTATCTTCAATTGAAGCCAAGAGGGAAAACATGCATTCAGCACGGACAGCATATTTAAATAATTTACTGCCTCAATGACAGAGCACATCAAAATTTTGCAGTGTGAATGTTTAAATACACTCTTCTCTATTATCAAATATCCAGCAAGGCCAAATGAATGTTCTTGTGTTACCACTCATCCCTACCCAGTGCTTCTTTCCCCTCTGAGCAATTTGGCAAAGTAGTAATGCATTCCTTACTCCACTGCCTGTAGGAATTTGCCAGAAGGACCACTGTCACTTAATCACTGGTGAAAAGAAGTAAGCCCTTTCATCAAGCAATCAACCCTGCCCAAAATGAAGAGGGAAGCTCTTAATTTTCAAGCAGTGCAATGTCCTCTTTATGTCTTTCTATTGCTTTCTTTTCATGAATGAACTGTATTTTGAGAAAAGGTCTGTTTCTTTTTTAACTCTCTTTTTCTCCCAACAGTTGTGGGAGAATTGTGTCAATTCTATTCTCTTGTGGATAAGGAGTTCAATTACAGATTCATTACTCTAGTTGCTTTCTTATCCTATTTTCTGTATCATACAAAAAATATTTCTTCTAGCTTAGAGGGTATAACCTCAAATCAGTTTCCCCTGTAGCTGTAAACCAGTTTCTTTCCAAGAAGGATACTGCTGTAGATTCAACATAATGAGAGGAGAGAAAGATTTTCAAAGTAGAATAAAATTAGAGGCAACAGACATAAACTAAGCTACAGGACGTTCCCGCCGAACACTGCGAAACTTTTACGGAGAGGGTGACTGAGCACTGGCACGGGTTGTTCTGTGGAGTCTCTATGCTTGTAAATCTTCAAAAGCCATCAGGACACAATCTGGGCAACCTGCTCTAGCTGGCACTGCCTGAGCAGGGGGATTGGACTTGGTGGCCTGTAGAAGTCCCTTCCAGCTTCAACCATTCTGTGATTCTGTGATTAAATTAACAATTGAAAAAATAAAAGCCATTTTTGTGAAAAAGTGGTTGGCTCAAATGGCCGTGCTGTCATGTTTGCAATTCTGTAATAGTATTTGTCCGTACTAGAAGGGATCAGAGGATATTACACTGTCCCCACAAGGACTTCGCAGAAGTGCTCATTTCATATATATTATTATGGTTGTTATGATGAAAACAAGAAATTCAAATCATTAAATGTAAATGTTTAAAATTTCACTATTAAAAAGACCAATTAACAGTTTTGTTTTCCTCCTGTCTTAGGACATATGATCAGAACACAAAGGAACAGCTCAAGTTTTTGAAAAAAAGTCATCAACTTCACTGTTAAGCAGATTACTATTGGTTTTGCCTGAGATGCCTACAGCTCCTAAACCTAGAAACTCTGTTCTGTAACAAAATCTTTATTATCAACTGGAACTTACTTAGATCAAGCTGAAATGTGAAAATTGGGAGTCCCATCTAGGAAACGATTTTATTACCCCTGTTTGGTTTTGAGAGTTCTTCAGAAACTTTACAAATACATATTTAGATATCACCGCAGAATAAAATAAAAATAAAGTTATCTGTAAGTACCAAAGCACATAAAGTCTGTTTCCTTAAGCTTTTGTGTCTTTGTGTGGTTCACTTGACTGTTGAACTTCCTGACACTCAATGGTGCAGACTGAGCTAACACTATATTAAAAAAATATAAATGCCAAAGTTTAAAAAAGCTTAATCTGAGTAGAATTCCTGGTGTCTGATAAGGTGGGAAAACTGAATGAAAGCTTTTCAAGAATTAAGGCATTCACCTTGGCTATTGTCCATATAAATCCTCTGGTGTCTAATAAGAAATGTGTTCAAACTGCATGTTGTGGGGTTTTTTTTTTTTGTTTGTTTCTTTGTTTGTTTGTTTAAATACAGTGTTAATAGGCATTTCTATAAAGTTGCCCATTTTTGCATCGTTTATACTTAATAAATTTAATAAATCACTACTTCCCTATCAGATTTCGCTGGCAGTGGTCAGTGATTTCAAAAGTTAATAGGTGGCTGTCGGTAATACACACCTATTTCCTAAGGAAAGCACTCTAAAATGTCTGACTGTTTTTTGTGGTAATTCTAATTTGAAGCAGAGATGCATGATATTGCTAAGATAAACTAGCTTAACTGATGGCAAAAGTGAGCAGATAGAGACAGGCTTTTTCTCAGAACCTCAGAGATTACAGGAGAGAGGAAAGTTCTCAGCCTTGCTCCAGTTTTGCAGCAGGAAGAATGCTTTCTTTCCAACAAAGCAAAAGGAAAAATACAAGAACACACAATTCAATCATCTTCATTCCTGAGAGCAGCAGAAAGGGCAGTAGTATGAATGAAGTTTCCTTCTTTCCTTTTGTGAAACTGTTCTTCCCTTCACACACAATTAGCTGGGTTGTATTTACATAGCACGAATAGGCTACAATTTTGCACTCTTCCCTAAACTAAGAACAGAGGTAACTGGTAAACATCTCTTCTAGCTTCAATATTTATTTAGTTTTTAATGCTTTGTTCCCAGGTCAAGTGATGTTTGAATCAGCCTTTGGTTTAGCAGTACAATCCTTATCACTGGACTCTCATGCCCTGCTAACGACAATGGAGAAATGTGACATTCTTGTCTGAATGGATACTGTTGATGGATTATTCCCAGTGAATATGTGCTGAATCAGACCCTTACTCTACAAAATGTACAGATCATCTCCTTCATCTCTTGTAAAATTCCATACTTCTCTGTGACAGTGCTGAAGAAGTGAATAATCCTTTTGCCTACAAGTTATAAGACTAAGACGGTGGATAAACACTTTGGTTTTAGTCAGGTAATTCTAACAGAACTTTTACTACTGTCATAAATATTTTTATAATCTCCTTTGTTTTAGTATAACTCCTTATAAATGTATTCAAAATATTATTCTATTAGTACCCAAGAGACCTATTCAGGATTAGATGGCACAAATACATAAAAACTCTGGGTCGTCTCTTCTAGTTTTTTTTCTGTCCATGTTCTTCTGATATGGACAAATAGGAATTTTCTCCCCTTCAAGACCTGCAAATGACCAGTGTCATTTTTCTTCTCATTTTGTTTTTTGTTGAACCACAGGACAATATAAAAGGCAAAGGACATAATAAGTAAAAATCAAACCAGAAATTAAAAAAAAAAGAAACCAATAATATGATTTAAAATATAAAACAGAAAAGTGAACTATGGAAGTAATCCAAAACTTTTTTTTTAAAGGAAGAAAAAAATTGAGTAACACTTTTAGTCCCAGTAATAAAATTCAAGGGTGGACTTCAACATTTCCAGTGATTGCATTTCAAAATCAAAATAAAATGTCCTGAGATCTGGGGACCACTTTTCTCCTGAAGAATTAGAACATCAGCAGCTGATTGGAGCAGAGCTCCTCTACATGTTACTGGTGAAATCAGTCCACCCAAGGGAAATACATGTCTTTCAAATTTTTTCAGGGGAGCATATCAGACATCAGTTAAACTGCAGGTACTGGAAAATAAGATACATACAATTTTTAAACTTTATTATGTATCTTTTACATTTTACAGACTGCAGTTCATCTTTAAACTTGTGCAAAAATGCACTACTTCCAATTGTTTTTTGAGGTAAGAGACTGAATAACATGAGAGAGGAAAGTGACAGTTTGAAATCAGCTATTGCATAAACTTGTAAATAGTTTTTAACAGGATTTTAAAGACAGTGAAAAAACATATTAAGAAGATGCACAATGGGATAGGTGAATGACATTCTTCTTGAAAGAAGTGAATTTAAAAATCATCCAGTGAGGGCAACCCAAACTTGCAGCATCCTTTTAATTGCAAAGGAGGCTTATTGAGTTTGTGAAGATCAGATAGATCAGCAGTGTATGTCCAAAAGTAAGAGGAATTGGAAGTTCCAGGGAAAACATGTTGATCCCTTCATTTCAACCTGCTTAGTCTCTACTGTGGACAAGTGAAATAAAGACTTATGCTAGAGGTCCTTAGAGGAAGTAACTCTTGGGTTTGCATGTCAAGGTTTTGGTAGCAGGGGGGCCACAGGGGTGGGTTCTGTGAGAAGCTGCCAGAAGCTTCCTCCATGTCTGAAAGATCCAGTGCCAGGCACCTCCAGGATGGACCCACCACTGGCCAAGTCTGAGTCTGTCAGCAACAGCGGCAATGCCTCTGGGATAATGTATTTGAGAGGAAAAAAGTTATTGTGCAGAAACAAATTGTGGCCAGAAAAGAGTGGGCTAAGAATATGTGAGAGGAACAGCCCTGAAGACATCAAGGTCAGTGCAGAAAGAGGGGCAGGAGGTGGTCCAGGTGCCAGAGCTGAGGTTCCCCTGGTGCAGACCATGGTGAGGCTGCTGTGCCCCTGCAGACTATGGAGGTCCCCGGAGATGCAGAGATCCACCTGCAGCCTGTGGAGGAGACCCACGCTGGAGCAGGTGGATGCCCGAGAGGAGTCTGTGACCCCATTAAAAGCCTGCGCTGGAGTAGGGTCCTGGCAGGATCTATGGCCCTGTGGGGAGCCCACACTGGAGCAGGCTGTACCTGAAGGGCTGCACCCCGTGGAAGCCACCCATGCTGGAGCAGTTTGTGCAGAACTGCAGTCAGTGGGAAGGGCTCACACTGGGGAAGTTCACAGAGAACTGTCTCCCCTGGGAGAGACCCCATGATGGAGCACGGGAAAGAGATCTCTCTTGAGGAAGAAGCATTGACAGAAACAATGCATGAGGAACTAACCATAACCTCCATTCCCCACTCCCCTGCAATGCTGGAGGGGAAGAGGTAGAGAAAACTGGGAAAAAAGTTAAGCACAGGAAGTAGGGAGCAAGGCAAGAAGGGGACTTTAAGATTTTAAGATTTGGTTTTTTAACTCTCATTATCCTACTTTGATCTGATTGTTAATAAACTAAACTAGTTTTCCCACGTCGAGTCTGTTTTGCCTGTGATGGTAACCCGTGAGTTATCTCTTGCTGGCCTTAACCCATGAGCCTTCATGGGTTATCTCAACCCATGAGCCTTTTGTTATTTTTTGTCTCCCTGTCTAGTTGACAGCAGGAGTGATAATGTTGGTGGGCACTGGTCTCCAGCAGCATATACATCAAGCTTGTTATACCTGCTAGAGGCAAGTCCCCCATGTGAGGAGTTAAGAATACCAAATATAGTTATGATGAACATATTTTTTGATTTTTTTGGAAGTCATTGTGGTAGATTATGGAATTCAATGAAGAATATAGGAGCTGATTGAAAAAGAATAATATTAGCTACAAACAAGAAGAGATGCTCAACTTGGTCAAATTCCAGAATGAGACAATGAATTTTCCAAAAGGGAAAATGTTATAAACTGGAAAATAGTCATTAGATCATAAAACTTTTCAACAGGAAATGAACAGCAGTTAAAGCCCCAACTCCAATAAATTCTTGTGCAAAAGTCCCACTGACTGCAACAAACCAGTTTCACTCAAGAGTCACTCCACAGAGTTGTCAGGAGTGATGAAAAGAGGTTGTAAAATGACAGTGGTGGTTGTGTCTTCTTTCTTGATTTTCTTAAGGTGCAACCTCACCAGTGCCAAATACAGGGGGACAATCCCTGCCCTGGTCCTGCTGGCCACACCATTGCTGATCCAGGCCAGGATGCCATTGGCCTTCTTGGCCACCTGGGCACACCCTGGCTCGTGTTGAGCTGCTGTCACCAGCATCCCAATGTCCTTTTCCATTGGGCAGCTTTCCAGACACTCTGTCCCAGCCTGGAGCTGCCTGGGGTTGTTGTGACCCAAGAGCAGGACCCAGCACTTGGTCTTGTTGAATCTCATACTGTCGGTCTCAGCCCATCTTTCTCACTTCTCCAAACTCCTCTGTAAAGCCTTCCAAAACTACCACCCAACTTGGTGTGTTCCACAAACTTACTGAGGGTACACTCAATCCCCTAATTCAGATCATCAGTAAAGATACTGAACAGGATTGGGCCCAATTCTGAGTCCTGGGAAACACCACTAGTGACTAGAATCAATTAAAAATTGATTATTTTTAAAGGAATGTGTACTCATTAGAAACAAACACATAGCAAGCTAGTACAAGTAGGTGAACCTTCTGCCATAAGAAGCACTAAATCAGGCCTTGATTATTAGGTAAGCTCTCTTAACCTCTGTGACACAACTATTGTAGGACTCTAGATTGCTTCTTAATGTGTTTCACAACCCATTTTAACCTTAAATACAGAGGAATGTTCTGATTTAAATTCCATTTGGTCCAGTGTAAAGGTCGCTCTTTCTTTTAAGGCAAGGAGAATGTTTTGCACTCAGGGGTATAGTTTTAACATCTTATCCTCTAAAACACAGTACATCTCTGCAAAGGAAAGCATAAAAAAATTAAATGGCTACATCTTAGCCAATAGGGAGACATTAATAGCGGCACAGTGATTTACTGTAGGTGAGGATGTGGCCTGTAGCTTACATTTGTTTATACAACTGAATTCAAACTCATGAGTAAGAAGATAAATCTGTAAAGTTAGTCAAGCAAACAGGCCAAGCCATGTGGTCTGGTGAGACTCGACAAGTGGTCAAGGTAATGAAATGTGAAAGGCAAAAATGAGTGTTTTACATAATCTACAAAGTTATCTTGTAATAGCAGAAACCTTAAAACAGCTATTTGTCAACACAGCATTTGTTTCTCAAAGAGAAAGAACAGTCCCCGAGCTTAGTTGAGTGCTGATGGCCCTGCTTGCCAGGCACAGGAAGCTGGTGAACTGCAGCTTGGGCCACCCTGGTGCGTCTAACATATACAGTCACAGGAGGAGGCTGTGCTGGTGTCCTGTGTGCTGCAGCGCTCATGGCAGGAAGGTGTGTGCTGTGTACAAAATCAGGCAATCTGATTTCCTCCTCTGGTCTGGTTCAGTGAAGTCAGACCACATGCACCTTTCAGTCATCAGAGTTGTGCATTTTTTACCTCCTGCCCAGAGATGCTTCATAGATTCACAGAATCACGGAGTAGTTTGAGTTGGAAGGGGCCTTTCAAAGGTTGTGTAGTCCAAACCCCTTGCAATGAACAAAGACATCTTCAACTAGATCAGGTTGTTTAGAGCCCTGTCCAATCAGAATTATTCCTACAGAAATTCTGTCCTGTAAAACTCTGAGGACAACTCAGCTGCTTCTGGGATTCAGATGATCTTTGCTTTGACTGTGGATAGGTAAAGACCTAAGCATCTTAGTCTTTGAGCTTTTCCTTGTGGATGAGAAGAAATGAGCCCTCAATCTCTCCCATCCCTTCAAGCTGAAGGAGAAAAACATGAGGGCACAGTCTAAAGGAATATGTCTAGATAAAGAGTAGGAGAAGCATATAAAAAGTGTTTGCAGACAAGAAAACAAGACAGATTCAACTGACCAAAGAGCTCTAATGTTGCTACATGTTACAGATTGCAAATCTCAACTGTCACAAGCTGCTTTTGAGAACATTGCTAAAGTTTAATAAATAGCATGTGTGTAAGGATCTAACAATTCTTTTATCAATCCACAGAGAGCTCCACAACTACTCTTGTCACCTACCTCCATGTGCTAGCAAAGAGGTTTTTACATTTAATAGAAAGCCACAAGAATGATTGGCAGATTATGACAATCATTAGAAAAAACATGTAATTAGAAGGACTCAGGTTAATTTCCTTCTATTCCAAAGAGAACTCTGTCCATAGCTGGAGATGACAATCCCTTTCTAAAGTGCTGCATGTAGCTTGCTCAGTAAATACATAAGGAGACAGCCCAAAGGAAGCTCAGCTTGCTGCTGCAGACTAATGAAATGCTTTGAACCACAGGCCATATGCACACCCAAATTACATACTGTAATACAATATTTGAGCTGCTCCACACAGTAGAAGCCAATTATTCTTGGCAAGCATCCTCATCATGCCTTCCAGCTCCCCATCCTTGACATGTGGTGTATTGTAACATGAAAAGAACCCAGCCAAAAATTCTATAATTCCTTACAGAAGAAGACCAAGTGGAAAAAGTATTCAATGTTTTGGAGTAAGATTCCAAATAAGAGTAGCATTCATCTGCTCACAGGTGCTATCAGTATAGCTCTTTGCAAGCAAGAGTAATAGCTAAGAATTCAGTTTAGATAAGCTTATGGTGCCTATCTAATGACATTTTGTTATACTAAAGAGAAATAAATGAGACAATGGAAAATACGAATTACAAAACATGAAAAAATCAAATAAATATAATTCTTTTATATGGACTTGTACATTTCTACAGAAGTTTGGTTACTAGTTAGTTTAAGCTGGATTAATTATACGTACTACAGTAATGCTAAAGAAGTTAAAAACTGAACTTCAAGTCTCTACTGATGCTTACTGCAGAACGTTGCATTAAGACACAGTCCACGACCTAGAGCATCTGTATACCAATGGAGAGGCACAGAGGGGGAAAATAAGTTATGAAGTCTATACCACATACCTTGCTCATCCATAACTGTGAATAGAAGGCAGATCTCTGAAATTCAGCTCAGGATTCCACCCAGGAACCACACTTATCCAGAAGTAATATGATTAAAAATGGTTCACAGATACCCTGTTACCTTCAAAATCTTCTATCTTTTCATCATAAAACAAGAATCATTTTGGGGCCCAGTTTGACTTGCATCACCAGTTACACAAGAACAATTTTGGGGCAAAATATGACTTTCAGCTCAAGTTAATATAGTAGTGATGGCAAGCTCTCAGAGAAAATAAAAGACATATCTAACTCAAGTGTTCCATAACACTGCACCACCAGGGACTGAGATACTTGAAAGACAGTCTTCAGTGTACCCAAAAAGAGCAAAATGTTATGCTTGGGAAGGGAGCAAGTGTTCCATTTATATCTGCATCAATAAATAAAAATATAGGAAGTTTCTGGTTGAGTCTGCTAGACAAGAAAATAAAAAAAAAAAAGATTTGCTTGCTTATCATAAGAAAAACTTTACTGTTAGCAAAACAGTTAGGTGGAGGAGGGAATTCATGATGGAAGAGAATGTGAGAAGAAATGCAATCTCCCTAGTATTCAGAGGGAATATGATATACTTGTGGGTGGCTCTGTGCTAACAAAGGTCACAATTTGCTGGTACAAATACAGTTAGTGGCTTACAATACAGTCATCAGCCATGAGTCCTGCGTCAGGTCTGAAAAAAAAGCAAAGTTTGGGCACAGCAAAAAAACCCACATTGTTGCCACATTGTTTAACATGATAAGGAGGGGTCTGCAGTTAGCTCTGTCAGAAAATGAAACTTATTACTAAGAAGGACATCAGATGATAAGCTTTTAATCAACATCATCAACACAACAGAAGTCCTGAGATGCTTGGGCTATGCAGCCACAATGTGATACAGGAGGAATATGCTGAAAGAAGTGTGTTGCTAAAGGAATCTTGCTCTCTGTTGTTCCATGGAGAAATTTGGAGTGCAAGAAAACAGATAGTTCTGTAATTTTCGTTTTTAATTCTAAATTATCATTCCACAAGAAATAGATTAAACTTATTTCAGCAAAATTCTTAATGCTTGCTACACTTTGTTTTACATTTAAATATAAAATGGTATTTCAGCAAAATTCTTAATGCTTGCTACACTTTGTTTTACATTTAAATATAAAATGGTATTTTATAATACATCGCTTAAGGAGGTATGAACTTTTGGATGGGGGTAAGAGCACACTGTACTCCACAGTGAAGGACAAGGCCAAAACAAAACTGGCCCTGGATTACGTAATTGGAGATAGAAAGTTTTATCATCCTACAGCAAATTCCCAAATGATTCAGTCCTAACACATAGCTAAAGCACATTCCATGGGATTAGTAGCTCATATTTGAAATCGTTTTGGAAATTTACAGACAACAGATACCCAAAAGGAAAAGGTTGTCATGGTGAGCTCAGTATCACTGTATCTGACATCATTACTCCCACAGATGCTTGTAGCAATGGGTTATGTCCTTAGATCCTCACACTCGGTGATGTCCTGAAAAAGACTAAGGTTAATTTTCCCTTCACTCATATTTTCTCTCCTACTTTAAAATAAATGAGAGCAGTTTTGGCTTATTCATGATTCAAAATAATTCAGATTACTTCTGTTTACTATTTTAGATGCAAATAATTCAGCTAGTAAATTTGACAACTCTAAATTACTCCCAAAATTCACTCTGAGTTTAGAATTGTCTTACTTTGTTTTCTTTCTGCTTTTTACATACACATTGGTTTATACTCCCTACCTATAAAATACAAAGGCACTACAAAGTATGTGCCCTACTTGGCACATACTCATTGAGAAACACTTCACAGTCTGCCCAGATTAGCATTTTTAATCACTGTATGGTGTAAGGGCACTCTATTAAAGTCTCTACTGTGCATAAACATTCGGAACCACTCACCCAAATTCATGACATTCACAGCAACAAAGTGCATGAAGCCAGTCAGTGGTGAGATGTTAAGAAGCAACCAACCTGTGTTCCACACTATCATTTAAAGATTTGAGACCAGAAAGTTGTTTATCACTGTGCATCTGCACATATAAATTCAGTCTGCCCTGCCATGTCTTTCTAAATCAGAAGCACAGAATAAGCTGAGCTGGAAAGGATCATTGAGTCCTACTCCTGGCCCTGCACAGCATCATCCCCAAAAATCCCGCCATGTGCCCAAGAGCATTGTCTATATATGCCTCTTTTACTTAAACATTAATTACAAATCTCCATGAACATCCATGAATAGTGTATAGCTGAGTTTGACATTAATTTCCCCCTTGCCTCGATTATGAATATCCTTTAAAAAGGATTTTAACTTTCATTATTTGACTTTTTTTTTTTTTTTTGTGAAAGTCTGAAATACAAATTCTCATCAAAGAAGTATAAACTATTCTTCAAGTTCCTGCACTCCAGCCAGGTGATCCAGGTGATGCTCAAATTAAGTTTTCACAGATTTTTTTTTTAATTTTTTAGTCAGAGTATAATTAAACAAAGACAAAGTACACAACAAATGTACTTTTCTGATTCCATGTGGAACCTCCTTCATTGTGTGAAAGATTCCGAACAGAGCCGTGCATACTGCAATAGAATTAAAATTTAAAATCCCACAACAACTATTACAACACTAATGAGATAAATAACAACGTCAGCCAACGTCCTCTGGTAAGAAGGTTGAAAGAGTAGGGGATAATAGATATCAATAGACTTCAAAGAAAATGCCAAGTTCAAATGTAAACAAATGTAAAGCACTAGTAATAAAATTTCAGTTAGTGCTTTGCAGTGATGTCATCTTGCAGTCTGATGTCAGGCCCAAAGAAAACAAGGTACAGGCAGAAAAATCATATTTGTCCAAAGTCCATAAGAAAGGACTGTGTCTTCCCAATAAAATAAAATAAAATAAAATAAAATGCAGTACCCAGGGCAGGATGCTTATTACTTTTCTTAAGCTATTACTCTGTAAGTGGCAATGTATTCATTTTTTTCTTCTTCTTTGTCTGTTGGAACTCACTGACACAAAAGGGCTATTTTTGGTACAGTTAATGTAGCTCCATGCACATAACGTCAACGAAACAAAAGGATGTTATTGATTTTATGGTTTCTTTCCAGTTGTGTTTTTGATGTTCAGATAAAGTACCTATGAAAAGTAGTTTATTCTTTTATCACCAAGTTAAACGTGTGACCTTTAAAAAATGCTCTATAACAACCTTCATGGATTCCTAATGGTTTTTTATTGTTGAATATTTCCTGAGCTATTTCATTATTTCACTGAATATACTTACAAAACCTGTATACTTCTCTTTTATTTCATACCCTGTTTTGCTATTATTTCTCTTACTGGAAATTATGAAAAACACGTAATGATTTACAAGGAATTCCTGTATTTAACTATCAGAAGTCACAAATAACCATTAAACATGCAGTTTTATTCTTAGAGTTTCCTTGAATTCGAAGTCAGAACCATTTAATAACAGCACAGCCCTATCCATTATTATCTTTAAACAAAGTCATGAAAGAACTTTAAATTGTACACCTGGCTAACCATGAGGCATGGCCTTTCTAATTTTTCTCAAAATATTGCCAAAAAGACCCTAGATTTTATTGTTTATATTGATTAAGTGTAACTTACTTTATGCTTTAAAGCCTATTGCTGTTTCTTCTCATGTTGTTAGCATTGATTTGCAGAACCTAATAGTTCAGGCTTGCACAGGCAAATCTAGAAAATAAATAGCTCCTCTTATGAGCTATTACATGTGTTAACCTGATCAGTAGGAGAGCTGTAAACATCAATGCAATTCCAGTAAAGGTAACAAAAGCATCATTAAGGTACAAAGAAACATGTTTATTAGATACTTCTTAGAAACAATTTCAGGGCTTGAGTAAGAATATACCCAGCAGGTGCTTCGTGGCAGCAGGATCTGGCAATTGGCATGACCCAAGTCATAAGTTCCACCAAGAAAAGAGATAACAAAATATTTTTAACACTTTGTGAAAACATGAATGTAGACCTGATCTCCCAAACTTGTTCAGTCTCTGTATGTTCACATTATTCATGACACCCCTCTTATGGCTACTTCTTTTCTAGTGTGCCAAATACTAGCTATTTGCATTAGGGTTTAAGTACTTTACAAGCTGTCTTCTGATCCCCTTCCTGACTCAGCCCTGAGACATTACTTATCTGGTCCCTTTGCCTTTAAACGGCGACATTTGCAGTTCTACTGCAGCTTCACACATGCAGGATGTTGTCTATATGTTAGCAAAGCTACCCCATTCTCATTGAAATTATGCCCCTATGTTCCCATTGCTGTGATGCATCTAAAACTGCTAAAAACAAAGACTGCTGCTGTTTTGGGTTGACTGCTTCTCGTGCCAAATAATGCCATCAAAGTGGTTTTTTCCATCATAATTCCATCATTCCTTTCTTCTGAATCTACCCATCTGTAGCCTTCTTCCTTTACATTCTAATAGTAATAAAAACCTCTTTGAGACACAGACCAGCAGCTACAGCTTATCCGAACAAGGCCTAGCCTAGGCCTGGAGCTCTTTACTGGTACAGTGGTACTGACAATGAAACATGAGGCTTCTCTTTCTTGTTAAATCAGTGATGCCAACAATCTAGAACATCAGAGTGTGGACTCAAACATCTTCAGAAATACTGAAAAATCCCATTTTAAAAAGTCGATTAGCTGCAACTAGTAAATTCTTCCAGTACTAAAATATTTACTGTTTTCAGATTTTAGTTGGAGCAAGTTAGTCCTGACCCTGTAAACTATAATGAGGTAACAAAAATATGGCAGCCTAACATCTTTAGTATCTTGACTTTTTCACACGGGAAGTCCAGCTAACCTCATTGCCTCTGTTACTGCCTTCCTATCTCTGATTGTGCAACAGAGGATAAATATTCAACATCCAGATTTTAAACTAAATCTTCTAGGATGCTCATGTTAAATGTTAACCCTGTTCTAGATTTAAAAATCTGGACAAGAAAGAACTGGTGGAGGGCAAAAAGGTACAGAAATCATATGTGTGCTCATTATTTTCCAAAGCTGACTATATCATCAGCATTCTTTTACAGGATTTTCTTTTTTTTTTTTTTTAATGAAAATGTATAAGTGTTAATCCTTTAAGGAAAACTAGAACTGTTTTTCTAAGAGCCTGATTCTGAAAGGTAGCAAAACACTATTGTGCTGCTGTCTTTCAAAACACCATTGACACCAGAGGTGTTGCAGCATGAGGGCATCCAGGATGCCTGCAAGAGGCACCAGTTGCAAGCAATCTCCTGTGCAAACTCCCCTGAAGATGACTGTGCCACAGGCACTGTGCAGAACGGTGAGCCCTTCACGCAGCAGCTCAGGCTGGAGCCAGGGCACTGCCAAAGACCACGAGACAGGACTGATATTTTGTAATATACACCACTGCTGGCTGACTAGTCCTGGGAAACACAGTCAGACCTCTGTTTCTGTGACCCATGCCTTTATTACAATGCATAGTTTCTAGTTAAATTGATAAGACTGTACTATATATTCTACTTGCGTATTAATAATGTAAATATTATTACATGAAGTGACGCAAACACAACCACTTCCATTCCTCGTAGCTCTTATACCTGTCTGATACTTATAGAAATATAGTCCTGCATTTTGATATTTTGAGCAAACATATCAGAAATATGAAAGATGAAAACTAATAATGAATATTTATAATAATAACAACTACTAGATAACTAAACTAAGTATAACTTAGTTATCTAATTCAAAAATTCACACAGTAAATGTTACAATTCAAGGTAGAGTCACTCAACTTATTTCAAGGACAGCTCAATTACAATAAAGCTACTGCAACAATTAATGTACATTGAAATAGTTCTGATACAGTCTAAGGATTTTATATGGTAATTGAAATCAGGTCATGTACCAAACAAGGGACTACAGGCAATACCTCTTGCCTTGTCCTTAGCCAAGTTATTTCTTGGAGAACAGTATCTACATGTAGGAAATTTGTCATTAAAGGGATTTGGAAAATCCCTCTGGAAAAATACTGAAAGTATCACTGAAAATTCTCTCTCTCTTTCTATCTTTCTCTCTTTTTCTCTCTTTCTCTCTTTCTCTCTCTTTTTTTAAATGCATAACTCCCTTATTTCCAAGACATTGTATGGACTTTCGAGCAAATAGGTGAGATATTAATACACAGTAGCAGATACACAATGTATAGGCTTAGGCTGAAGAAAACTATAAAAGGAAAATTAAATAGGAGCTAAGCAAACAGAGAGTGTTTTACAGTGGTTGATGTGTACTCAGCAAACAGGGGCATTCTCATTTCAGGGCAACCACCGCTCCCTGGGAAATTAGTTTAAAAGTGTTTCATTTAAGTGAATTCATGTCCACATCCATAAGGCTATGGGAAGCTAGCCAATTTAAGCAGCATTCAGTTATAATCCAGTTAAAGAGTGCCACAGTTAGATAGGAACAAACTGTTTCTTTCAGCTACGTTTTCAAGACTATCTCATAAAGTATCTACTTTTAAATCTGAAAATGGGAACTGTTTCCCATTGCTAACAGGGGGATTTTCAGAGATCACAGTGACATGTCCAAAGTCAACAGAAGGAAAGGCACAGAGTTAAAAGAGCCTCCAAGCAGATTGCTGACTCCTAGATGTAGGAGGAAAGGAGGATTTTGATCACATGTTAATGATCTAGACTAGGGAAATTTGCCTCTTTCCTGACACTATTGCTGTATAAGACCCAAATTAATGGCTCTAGGGTGGACTTGAACAGAATTCTCACTCATTGCACAACATCCCAAGATCTTTAGAAATGTACACCTTTCCCCACATATGCCTTATGTGCAGTGTATAACCAAAGCCTAAACCAGAGAAAGTGTCATCCTACTGAGGCTGTCTCACTTGAAGCCTATTTTTAAGCATGTATTAAGGAGTAGGGACACTAGAAATATCCAACATCAAAAAAGGAATAAAGCCATAAATAAGATTAAATGGAACAGCTACAAATTTGATGGGGTTGAATCAGTGATGCTGAGATGTACTTGCAGATTGAAAAGCCCATCTGACATCTGATTTTGATTTGACACTTTATAGAGAAGTTCCTGATGATTTTTATGACTTTATAGGGATATTGAGGAATTAGAGAATATTCAATAGATAAGATTCAAGTAAACACAAAATTATTTCTATATTGTACGAAAGTGCACCAGTTACTAGCGCAGTATATTTTTAAGGTGATTTTGCTAAAAGACTTTGCTTTCTTCCTCACCAGAAACACAAATTTACAGGAGCAGCTAAACCCTCTCCTTCATAGATCCAACTAACTATAAAAGGCTAAGGGAATAGTGAATTGGGATTGTTTAGCCTGGAGAAGGCTTCAGAGTGATCTTACTGTGGCTTTTGTTTATGTAAAGGCAGCTTACACGAGAGCTAGAGAAGGGCATTTTATATGGGCAAGCATAGCTTTAAACAAAAGGAGAGAGGTTTGCATCAGATGTTAGAAAGAAATTCTTTACTGTGAGGGTGGTGAAGCACTGGAACCAGTTTCCCCGAGAGGCGGATGCCCGATTCCCGGAAGTGTTCAAGGCCCGGCTGGATGAGGCTGTAAGCAGCCTGGTCTAGTCGGAGCTGTCCCTGCCCATGGCAGGGGGGTTGGAAGAAGATGAACTTTCCAGCCAAACCATTCAATGGTTCGACGAAAAACAGTCCAGCGACGTGACCACACAGACTGCAAAAACGTAAGAACTCGGCTCGACCCGCGGGCCGTGTCGGTGACACAACTCTGGCCGTGTGTGCCCTATCTGGAATGTCACCGGGCACCGCCCGCGCCAGGAGGGGCGGAGAAGCGGGACGGACGCTCCGAGCGCCCCTTCCCCGGTCCGCAGCCCCGGCTCCCGCTGGCGTCAGTGCCATCGGTTGTCGCACAGCGGCAGCCGCAGCCCCCGGGACGTGCCCTCCGGCCGGCNTTCCCTCACACGGGCACCCGGCCCGGAGCCGGCTCTCGTCCCCGCGATCGGCGGGGCGTGTACCGGGGGAGCACGGGCTGAGCAGCAGGCGGGCCGCGGGACCTCCGGGCAGCCGGCACCACGGGGAGCTCTCTCGAGAGTCAGGGAAAAGTTGTTTCCCTAAAGGCACTGAAGGTTTGAAAAATGTGGCTTCCAGCCGAAGTGTCTAAAACACTCATCCCGAAGGGCCGAGTCTCTCCCCTTCCATGGTAGTTTCGTGTCACACCTAGCATCTGTTTTCCATGGCATCCTACCTAACTACAGCTGCAGGCGGATGAGAAGCACCTGGCACAGTATGGTTATTTTGGCACCGGAGGTGGTGGGGTTTGACAACTGACATTCCTTCGGGAGTATTTTAGCTATATGGACGTGATGCTTGAATGTTCCACATGATGCTGGGAAAACCGTGTGGAAGGAACATGCATTAGAAGTGCGTGTGGCAGCTGGGAGGTCAAGGCCACTGATATGCAGGCAAGATATTGCATCAAACTGCAGACACAGTGTTGTAGAAAACAAAAGGGAAAAAGACCTTGTGAGAATCGATGAGATAAAACATATTCCAAGTCTGAGCTGGTGAGAAAACTGTGGTAGAGGAGGACAGTGATTAGTTTGTCAGACTGGCTTGGTGATGTCAAGTCTTACGGGATTTACACTGCAATCTGCAGCATCCATATAGTGTGTCAGTCTGGTGTGCACCTCATAACACATGACTCGGCTGATTGCCAGTTTTCCTTATCATCTGTTACTATAAATGTCCCAAAATACCTGTTCTTACAAGCTTTTCTCTCCTGTCCAAACTTCTACTATGTATCCATACCCTCATGTGTTGTCAATACCTCCCCCCCACACATATTCTATATATATGCATATGTCCAAAATCCAACAAACTCAATTTTAAAAAATTACCCCAGTTTATGTCCTTGTCTCTAAAGCAAATTTCCCCTTTGAATGAAATGCATTAGCATCATTTAAGCCCTAGTTTTTTACATACTAATACCAATTCCTGGATTGCTTCTGATTTTAGTCAGATGCATTTTAGCACAGAGTTTGCAACTGATGTACTGTTACTGTGAACGTAATGAATCATTAGCACTCCCACCCACCCAAGAAGTGAGAGCCAAATGTTCAGTCCTAGCAAAAACACTTGAAACTCCATTACTTTTGAAAATAATTACAGCTGTTGGCCCTGTGTATGACTTCAGCCCACAAAGTGGGAAGTGGCACTTTGATGGACTTGCAGAGGCAAAGCATCAGCAGAGTGGCAGAGCTGTAGACACACCTGCTGCTGCTGCTGAGGTTCTTGCATTGTTTCATTGTAATATCTGCACTGCACAAATATTGTTGTTACTTTTGTTTTAAAAAGCTTTTTTTCGAGTGGATGGCTATGCATGGGAAAGGAGACAGAAAAAGCATACAGAAACTATACATGTTCCTTTTCTGCTAAGTAAGCACATCACTCATTTCAGATGCATTTTTTTTCAATTACAGGAAGTGAGTAATTTCTACAGAAGCCAAGAGGGCTCAAACAGGTTTAATTATAAGAGAAAGGAGTGTAAATCTAGCAGCATTTTCTTAATCTGATAGTCATATATTATTCTTGGTCATGGTTGCAGCTGTGTCTTGCAAGAATGAAGAAAATGTAAGGGAGGAGATAGAAAAACAGAGCCTGTCCTATATCTACGTTATTCAAAAGAGTGATTCTTCTTCAGAAGGTCAGATGTGTTATAAACACGTCCTGCTGCATCAACAGGATTAAGCTACAGTTGGCCTTTGCTTAAAAGCAACTGAAAAAACTGTCAAAAATGGTTTGCGGCAAGCAGGCTTAATCCGTTTACAGACAGCTCCCTAAAGCCACAACTAAATTCCTTAATTTTTAAAATTGGCCTCTTGTTGTCGTCACTCTTCCAGACACAGCAATAAAGGCACAAATACAGGCCAGCCATCAGCTTTTTCAATGAAAACAGCCACAATAGTAGCAAGTGGGGAGTTGTGACAGGACTGCTATCATTCATGCCACCTGTGCAGTGAGGTGAAAATCCAGAGAAAGAGAAATGGAAAAATTAAGTCAAATCTTGGCCAGGCCTAAAAAAGCTTAATCAAATTCTACTCACTGCGGTTGTTCCTTCGATCCTCGAGTGGATGGTCAAACCAAGAGCAGTAACTGAGAACTGAGTAAAATGAAACCCAGATTTCTACTCATGAAAATATACTTATAAAAAATGGTTAAGCTTCATACATAATGTTCAATGACAGAATCTTGGAAAACAATTTGCCTGAATTCGGTTTATATTGAATGCGATAATTTTAAGATCCAGTGGAACTGTCAGCTCTGAATGTGGAGTTTTATGGCAGAAGTCCATTGCTGCTTCCTGTGATGAACTCAAGAGTCTCTGACTCTGGGAAAATAATGTATTTGTCTTTGTTTGTGTATAGATGTCAAAAGAAAGTCAAAAGTTATTGGGAGTTTTTTGAGTCTAAGCTTACAAAACACAATTCTGATTGTGTAACTCTTTCAGATGAGATAAGACTTCTATTTGTTTAGGATGTAGAATCCATTTAAGATAATCAATATAGCAGCAAAGACTATCAGCACACAGTCCCTATACTGTATAAAGTGTGCTTTGTCTGCGCACTTACAGGTGTAAATAAAATTTTAAAATTTACTCTTCTTATTAGTATGTTTTTAAAAATAGACTGGTAATGATTTTGAGTCTAATATGAAAGTACTATAACATTGAACTGGCAGGTAACAACCTATATGAAGCAAGTATGTGCAGTGTTTCAGGATGCGATAACAATATATTAAAAATTGAAAGTAAAACAATTTTGAAATTAGAAGCCAGGTTATATTTTTTTCCTCCAGAATTAGTAGCCAGAGGATATTTATTTCCTCAAATGTAATTTTTAGCTGGGTATTTCTGATAAGTCCACCTAAATAGACTCATGCACAATGACAACCACTGATCCATGTTCTTTGCCTTGGGCATAGCCTTGAAATTCCATTCCCATTTACAGCTGTGATGGACTACAGTCTGTTGTGCTAACATTTCCACTTCATAGGAGAGCCTGACATTTATTCTCAGCTACACATTTCCAAAGTATTAGTAACACTGAAGCCATGTTTTTGTATTACAGGAGTTTCTGTGATGGCAAGAAGTGAAAATTGAAGCCTTGAAATATGGCCAGATAGAAATAGTGGCTGTGTTAGTATCATGAATAACACTGTCTTCATGGAGAAAGTCTTTACAGAAGAATACAGCAAGCAGAACCCATTCCCTCCTCCCCCTGCCGCTCTAAAGAACAATTTCTGTTTCCAGCCTCAGCTAACAGAACAGATTGTATGAAGTGAACGAAGTCAAGAACACTAGTTTCTGAGTCCTGTTCCTCTGCTAAACAACTTCACAATTAAACAACTCACTAGATGTGGGGAACAATCTTTTCTATGAAACAGTTCATGCTTTAGTTTACTGTGCCAGTTCCATAGACTAAAGCCTTTTTTAATGGTCCTGACTGGCATCTGGTAACAGTCCATCCTTCAGCAGCACAGCCAGGGACACAACACAGAGACAAGTTTGAGAACTGCTAGAAGCAATCCTCTGANGGACTTCACATACGTGATAAATTTTATTTAAAGGTATGTTGCTACTCATACCAGGGCTCTGATCATAGCTAAACCAGCTTTAATCTGCTAGCCATGAAGCTGTGAGACTGTGGGCTTTAACCTGGGGATTTACTAACACTGAGCATTTTTTCTGGTGGATGAAAGTCTCACTTTATTACTTCATTCTGTTAGTGTCTGCTCGCTTAACAGAAGGAGCTGAGGGGTATTTATATGTCTTGTAGTCCTCCTTGTTTGCAAGGCTGCCTGAGAATGCACTAGGGAAGCTCTTTCCCTGTCCTGAAATATTAACAGTAGCTTCCAAATAACCTTGTCTAAGCACTGCCAGATGAGCAGCTAATCAGTAACTCACACAGTAAGATGGTAATCTGCCTTTTCCACCAACTTGCTGAACTTGTAAAAAAAATTACATTAATTACATTCTCTTAGGAGAAAGATGGATTTTTTATGGTGTTTTTTTTTACTGATGGAGTTGTTCCTTTCAGTCAAAGAACTATAGTTGTTAAGAAAAATTTTATTGTATTTTGATTTTATTCCATGGAATTTTAGTGTTTGGAATACTTATGTAAACTTTTTTTATTTTGAGAAGGTAATGTGGCCATAGTAGATGTTTTATAATTCAGCTCTGCAGGATTGAGCTGTGATTGGAAATAATGCTTGTAGTACTGGCCTCTCACAGAACCATCAAAGCATACAGTTTTCAAAAACAAATGCATATGAGTAAACCTATGTATACTATGAAGTAGAAATACCTATTTATTTTAACAACCTATCTTCAAAGAAATTCTTGGAAAATAGGTGCAATTTTTATAGCCCTTCTTTTATAGAGAAGACTAATGTCTTTTTTGGAGAAAAGAGTTTTCAAAGTAGAACTGGCAAGTATTTCAGCATACCAGGTCTTACCACAAACATATTGTTGAAGCATAAACAAATTTTGAAGCAACATTTATTCCTTTGAGCATCAGCTCTGTGTTTCAGTGGGTATGTTTAGACAATTGTATTTGTGGAACAGAATTGTGCCCTTCTCTTTTGGAGTGTGTACTGAGGCTACAAGGAGTCTTTTTCTTCCTAGTGTCTTCCCACACCATGGCTTTTCACTGCATCATGTCATACAGCCACCTCTGCCTCCTAAGGAAGAAATAACCCAAACACAAAAGGTGATGATAAACAGAATTTGAGAGAGTATAAATCTGCAAGGAGGGTGGAACTGCACTAGACCAAAGAAATGTGTTGTGAAAGACTAATTGATGCCGCAGTTTCAGATTTTACTCAGCAAAGCAAAAACTTGCAGATTTATTGTGAGAATTGGCAGAAGCAAGGCAATCAGATTTTGGTTTCACAATATCATACAGTGAATATCTATGGCTGATAGGTAACATGCTTACATACATTTCCAAGCAGCAGAAGCATGTGAGAACTACATGGTTTAACCACCTGACTGTTGCTTTCCTGTATGAAAGTCATATGCATAGTATCTATGTCAGCTGCTTGCTTTTTGAAAATACCACCTCAAACTGCAAAAACATATATTGCTGTGGGACTAACCCTTCTCTGCCCACCTCCTTTATGTGATAGTTTTTCAGAATTGAAGATTGAACGAGGAATGATGAGATTCAAACAAACAGATGAGATTGTGATGAGATTCACGAGATGAAGTTTGATGAGATTCAAATTCTCTTTATCTTATATCTGACATGCCAAAAATGTTTTGAGATTCACCCCCAAACCCACAAAAAAAATTAAAAAGGGGGAAGCCATTGGAGAATAACTACATTTCTGCAGCTGAAATGCTGAAATGGATCATACAGATCCCTTTTTGGAAAGGAATCAGAAAGAAACAGAAACGGCAGAATACAAAACACAGTTTGGGGGTCAGGTATCATTTGCCGTTGCTTGTATTTGCTGAACTCCAATTAAAAAGAATGAACCGACACAAAATTCTGATTTTTCTTTTTCCCTTTGGAAAGCAGGGTTCAAACCTAGTAATAGTAATAGCAAAACCAACCACATCTACAATAATGATACCACAACAGTATTAAAGACTCTTCCCCAAACAAATACTGTTTTCTTTCCCATTAGTTGCCTACTGTCACCTGTTGGAGCTTCCCAAATCCCACTGATAACATTTAGTTAGCTCAGCTTGCCAGGTTTTGAAACTCATTTCATTTTTCTCCTTCATTTTTATGGCACAGACTTCTTCCTAGGCTTTTTATTCTAGTCATCTTTGCACTCCTTAAATTAAAGACTAATTAGTCAACAGTTTTTCAGTATGTGCACTAAGTAAGCTATTAGCATATGACTTAATACAAGGGTAATTTTTAAATGCTTGCTAATCCAGTAGTCACTTCTGTAATACGCTCCTGATTTAATTCACATTTTTTTAGCATAGTAGTAGGTTGCCTACGGGCAAAATTCACTCACTTGGATATAATCCTACCTTGCTCATTATAATTAGAGAAATAAACATTTTATTTTTATTACAGTATCCTATGACTTGGGAGAAACTACCTTAAATTTTTGTCTCTCATCTTTATTTTTTATTTGGCTTAAGATTTGTCCAACTTCATATCTAATTTAAATGTTCAAATATATATATCAGCCACAGGAATTAATTTAAAATACTGTGTACAGCGGGGATAGTTAGTCAGATTGGCAATTTCATGCTAACATTTTAATGTAAATATTTGGGATTAATTTTTAATATTTCATAACAAGTAAAATTTTATGCATGTGACCACAGCTACTTCATTAACTCAGAATATCATTATAATGGGAATAAAATGAAGACTTTCCTAGTACCAAAAAAGTTTGCCTCTACTCAAGATGGAGATAAATCTTCTTAACTGTGAGCTGATTAAGGACTATGACAAAAGCACATACATTTTCCAATTCTATTAACAGAAAGCAACAGTCATAAAGCTCTGAAAACCTGGCTGAGTACTCTGATTTGGGTTTGATTAGGAAATTTTAAAGTCATACCCTGGCACATTTAACATTTCAAATGACAGTTCTCCAGTAAGAAGTACTGGCTCTTTCATTGCCTCCCATCATTCCTCCCAAAGTCCCAAAGTCAAATTTGGTAAAATTTTTGCTGCAGCTCTTCCCTGACAGGTTTCTGGTTGAGAATACTTTAGACTATTTGGCACTATGCTAGGCTGCCCACTGCTGGTGTCTCCTATGGATAGTGACACCAAAGTAATGTCCACTGGATAACTCAAGATTTTGCATATGCGATGTGGGGGTTTAGGGCCTCTGCAGAGCACGTGGAATCCCTGAGACACCTGCTTGCCTGCCCTGACTATAATGAATGCCTGGGGTTGTTCAGAGGGATTTGATACCAAGACAGCCAACTGGAAGCATGAAGCACAGAGGAATGTCTAAATACCCGACCATATGCCAATCAGTTGCTTCCATGCTTCCCAGTTCCCACTACCAAATATTTTCTGAGTTGAGTTGCCTGATGTGGGAAAAAGAGGTCTTTTTGCATGAATATGTTGTAACTTCTGGCCTGAGAGCAGAAGACTGAATATTAGGCATTGCTTATTCTTGAAATTTTTAATCGCAGTAGGCACAAGTGGATGTTCCTACCACCAGACTTGGAATTACACCTTTCAGCTGAAGATGAGTAATTTTGCAGATTGTAAAGCAAAATACAAGAGGTCAGAGAGAGAAAATACAGAAAAGGAAGGCTTTGTTGTAGCTTTTTTCCAGGGTTGTCTGACCATGGCTTCTGGTCGCTCTGATTCACTGCTGTGTTCAGGCTCCTTACTCAGGAACCTGCATATAATGAAAGCAGAACTTACACACTTTAACGGGTGATTTTAATGTAGCCCTTGATTTTTTAAATGGATGCTCAGGAAAGTGAATAGGCTTGAATAGGCCAGTTCTCAGTAATCTATTAAAGGAAAAAAGATCTACTTTCAAATATATCTTTTAAATTGGACAGATGATAATGTATCCCTGATCAGAAATGTCAGAAGCTGAAGATGTGAAAAGAAGGTACACTCAGTCATACCAGAAACCACATCTGCTTCAGTTTTATTTTCTATATTCATCAGACAAAGGACAGAATTTTTAATAGGAATGAGAAAAATTACATAGGCGAGTCCTATTTTTCTTTCTGATTTTTTGCAACTCAGTCCTAAAATCCAAACCACATTTCACTCTTTTCCGTTGTTCTGCTGCTGTTATGAATACAATAAATACAGCCTGGGGTCATGTATTATTCTCTGCTGTGCTACACTGTGTCACTGTAAGTGACACAGGCTGAAAGGAGAAGAAGCACATGAAGCTTGTCACCCTGTCTCTCTTTCCGGTGAAGTGGACAGTTTGGGTGAAATGGTGATACAAGTATTTTACTGATGCAGCAAAATATTAGACCAACCTAAAAGTATCAAAGATTTACATGGGGTTGCCTATCAGGTTATTGATGTGAAGATTGATAATGCCTCTCAGGTTTTCTTTTTAAATGGATCCCTATTTTAACTCCAAAATGTGTGAGTCTAACAAAATCAAGGCCGTACTATACTGCAGTCTTATGAAAAAATAACCTCGAGTGCTAGATGAAGATAACAAGCAGAGGTCAGCCCTATTATGCATTCTAGTCTCCATGCACTTTAATAACCACCACATATTTCTACCAAAACAGACTGTTGAAAAATTAAATTCATACATAAGGGCCAAATGTTGTTGTCTACACACTACAAAACATCTAGTTTTCTTTTCTAATTTTTGATTTAGGTGGTTAGTTTTAAGTACGTGGACATTCTTGCCAGGAATGTTGTAAACTATGACTTATACTTCTTTATTTAACTTTCTATTTTGTGAAAGCTTACATATATGCCTATCAGGTATCAGTGCTGAAGGGCACTACTCAAATACAGAGAGTATTCTGTTTGGTACCCTAGTTTTACTCACTTCCTTGAATATGAGATGATACATGAACAGCTTATCTGGTTCAAACCATGTCAGTCCTCTTCCTGCTGTTCTGCCTCAAGAAGGATAATCACTGTTTTACAAACCCACTGACACTAAAAGAGCTCTACATGTAGATTTCATTTGAAGACTTTCAGTTAGAAAAGTTTTGCAACATTAATTAAAACTCTACAAATCAAGAGAGATATAGCATTCACCCAGCCTTCATAGTTGCATCCTGTTAATAACAACCTCTTCCCTAAACTAATTGAGCTGAACTGGAGACAATTCCTTTTGAAAAGGATAAACAGTTTACTAAATGACTCCTTTCAAGTAGTTGTTTTTTTTTTCACTGTGGCACACGAAAGTGCTGCACCAGCTATGACACTCAGAATCTTTTTCTGAGTGCAAGCAAATATGGCTTCCACTTACTAATATCAAATGCTCACAAACTCTGCATGTGCAAGGGATAAAGCTGCTAATTCACCCCCAAAGATGAGGAAGTGACTGTGAAAGTCTGGACGGGGAGCAGACTCCTGTCTCTCCGATGCCTTACCCGTTAGCTGCATACCTTACTTACTATGGGTCAGGGGATGTATGAATGAATTTCAGTCTGAATGTAACTTGTGCCCTGTATCTCACAAAGCAATATGATTTTGTTTGTGTTGTGGCTAACAAGGCTATAAGTGAGATAACTCTCTGTTTGGTTATCATGACCTAGATAAGGCCTTTTAATGATTAACTGAAAAGAATACCTGATGTAAATATGGCTGTTTTCCAAATCTGTTTTATTTACACAAAATATTATTGATTGTTTAAGAAAACAATATACAGGTCACTTTAAAGTGCTTTTCACAGTAATGATGGGGAACTGGCTCAACTCCACAAGAATTGTTCAACTCCACCAAAGCTGATGATTATCAATCCTCTATTCAAAACACTTGTTGGAAAAATTGTGAGCTTGTTTAGCAAAAATGAAATAGCTGAAACTAGCTAAAACAAAGGAGATCTGCATTGCTGCTTGGCTACTGAACTTTGTGGATTAGATGCAGGGATTTCAATGGAAGCTAAATCTAAATATGCTCTGGAGTGCAAAATACAAATCTGTTTCTTTTTCTCTACTCTTAGAATTCATAGAATCATAAAATGGTTTGGGTTGGAAGAGACTTTAAAGATCATCTAGTTCCAACACCTTCTACTAGACCAGGTTGCTCAAAGCCCCTGCTCAAAGACTTCCAGGGATGGGACATTCACAACTTCTCTGGGAAACCCATTCCAGTGCCTCAGCACCCTCAGTATTTCTTCCTAATATGTAATCTAAATCTGCCCTCTTTCAGCTTAAAGTTATTTCCCCTTGTCCTATCATGACAAACCCTTGTAAAGAGTCCCTCTTCAGCTTTCCTGTAGGCCCCTTTATGTACTTGAAGGCTACAATAAGATCACCCTGGAACCTGCACGTCTCTGGACAGGACAATGCAATTCTATCAGCCTGTCCTCACAGGAGAGGTGCTCCAGCCCTCTCTGATCCTCTTCATGGCTTCCTCTGGACTGGCTCAAGAAGGTACAAGTCTTTCTCATGCTGGGGGTCTCAGATCTTGATGCAGTACTCCAGGTGAGGTCTTATGCAGTGAATTCAGCAAGGCCTTTGACACTGTCTCTCACAATATGCTCATAAGCAAACTCTGGAAGTGTGAACTGGATGAGTGGACAAAATTGTAGTATAAAATTGGCAAGCTCAATCCTTGAGTCACAGATAGTCTCATTTTTTTGAAAACAAAATATTTGTATTTCACTGGTTGTGTTAAGAGAATTACTGTCAGTTTGAAATTAAACACTAGTATGTTTTGTAGTGAGAGAAATCCTTCTTTTGGTTGAAGTACAGAACACCAAGCATGGGAGAACTGTTCAGCGAACTGATTTATCCCAGGCTGGTCTCAGTCATGGGAGAGAGATGGCACTTTTAGGGAGTTAATATCCCTTTGAAGACTTCTAACAGAAGTAAGCTTTCATTTCTTCTTATTCACACTGATTACAGTTAAAACAGATATTTACATCCCAGAGTCTAAAGCAAGTATGAAAAATGCCATCTAAAAATTCTGTTGTTACATGAAAAGCTCCCATCTCCTACCCCCTAATTTATCTGCAAAAGGAACACTCAGCACGCTATAGCATAGTTTTCTGATAATGAACTTCAAGTATGTCATTGATATTCATTAACTTCTTCCAACACAGTTTCCAAAAGGGATTCATGTGGATATACTGAATAGAAAATATTTTATTTTCATCACCAATCTCTACATATTTACACTGAAAAATCACCATACATTTTAAGGCTACCATGGTGGCTGTTGCTTCTAAGAATTTGAACATATGATTCCTGTGCTGCTTCCCTTCTCAATGTCACAGTTTCTTAGTTTTTTGCTAAGGTATTTTGTCACAGATTTATGCCTCACAGTGAATTCTTTAAAGAGCAAATGAGAGAATTTTGCTCTTCCTTTTTTAGTTTGCTCTTGCAATTTTGCTATTGGCTTTACCAGATTGCTTTACATCTTTCCTTTGTTGTTTTCCCTGTATCTTCTGCAGTAGTTCCATTCTGTGATCATCCCTTTCCCCAGAGAGAATCTTCCCAGCAACACATCTTCCAGGAAGTTTAGCAACATAAAATCTCCATCTTAAGTGTCTGTTTTCTGGTTTATCATCAAAACAGCCTAGTGACACTGTGCCCTCCAGTCACCTAGTTTGCTACCTTGCCAATCAGTTCTTGCTGAGATTGAAAGCCGAGCCATCTGGATGACATGATGAGGCTCTACCCTGGCTGGTGTATTGTTCTGGATACTCCATGACACAAATTCTGAGAACAGCACAGCCAGGAGGATTTCTCAGCAGGAAGGCTCTGTATAAGCTACATTTTGAACATTCCTCACAAGAATTCAAAAAGTTTAGTAGCATCTGAAAGGGTTTTCAATTATTCTGTGAAGAAGAATTTTAAATATATCTTCCTTCTTAACATACTGCTGTAGTGAAACATGTTTTACTAGAATTCTGTATGCCCCAAGAACAAACCTATGCATATTTCTGCACCTGTGCCATGAAATTTGTTGCCATGGAAATATCAAAACCAGCTTATAACTAAGAATGGGCAAACCCTTTCATGCAAAATAGTATCCAGCCTCAATCTCCATTCAACAGTCAAAATGAAGTAAGCCATTTTCATGCTTTATAGTGGCTTAATATCTTTCCTATATCATTAAAGTCTTTCAACCACTTATATCCAGTGCACACAGGCTCCAGATCATCCAGTTCAATGCATAATTTGGGCACAGCAATTCCAGCAGCATCTCTGAGAAATCAGATTAAACTAAATTAGACTAAATTATTCTAACTATTCTTTGCCTTTTCTTGCTGCCTTTGAATTTATTGGCAAGGAAGAATTTTCTAGATAATTGGATAGCTGACTGTAGTAACCTTCCTTCTAAACTTTAAAATTTCAGATGATTTATAGCTGACATGTAGTGGATACTCTGAGGATTAACCGAATAGAAACCTTCAAATCAGGGAGAATTTAAAAAGAGAAACAGCATCTTCCAACAGAGAGTGTCTTGGGTCCTGCTGTCTGAACAGCTTCTCCTGCTGGAGAAAACAAGCTGACCTCAGGCAAATAGCTGTGGGAGAGCATGTAAGACACTGTTCACCTGCATGCACATCTTCTCTTCTGGATATTGTGTTTTCTTTTACTGTCATGAATTTTACTGCTATAGGTTTTCTAAAGTTTGTCCCTTCGAGTTAAAGAAAGAGCCCTATTTTTGAGTATCTATCTCCGGTTAACATAGTTCTGGATTACTCTGCTATGAGACAAATCACAAAATCAAAAATAGATATAATATTCATAACTTAAATGGCTTACAGAGAGCATTTTGAAACCAATGCCCAAAACTACCTCTTCAAGAAATATATTAACAACGGATCATGAAAATAATTATCTACATATATATCTACATCTTCTTTCTATTATTTAATTAACATGTTGTCTTTCTGTTTATAGAATAGATTTAAAGACTTAACCTTCTGTTCCCTGATGAGCCCTACACATAGATGCTCATATTGTATGATGAGTTCCTAGGAGAATAAGACTGTACAGAACTGACAAGACTGGGTCCTTTTAAGGTAAATATGGATATTGTGAGGATTAGCTGAAAAAAACCCATTGATTTTAACACATTCCAGAGCCTAAAGGCAGAAACTATTCAACATTGAAAAGCCACACTTCTCCTCAAAATTGCTGAAGAACCATTTTTCCCTAGAGATACAAATGTATGATTCAATTAAAAAGATAAGGTATTTTGAAAATTATGGAAAATTGCATTTCTGGTTTAAATTATAATTTGCCTGTTTAGTAAGCATACTTTCATCAAGAACAAAAGCAAATGCTCTTTCACTCTGCCAGAACATGATAGAGAAAGTAACTACTTGGAAAACTACAGAGTGTAAGAAGCTGTGAATTTAAATGAAATAAAAAACATACGGGGTCCAATAAAGTGTATTCCCATAAAGACACCTAAGACCAAGGTGTCATAAAGATAACCAAAAGTAGTGTGGGGTAAGATTTTCCTAAATATCAATGTAATTTGCACTGTTACACTGTTAGTCTTGTTTTTAAGTCAATGTTTCCTTAGAAATAATATTATCTTTTAAAAGGAATTTTTTTTTCCCACATAAAATATTATAGAAATAGGATTTACCATTCCAAATCAGAAAAGTCAGTTTTGAAAATTTCTCCTCATTGCATAAGCACTTTTAATGTGAAGGCTTTGTATCTGTATACCTACAGAACTCCATGTCCCAAAAACAAAGATCAATGGATTCCTCATATCAGATTTTTCTACTAGATTTCCGTGCAAAAGTTGCTTATGAATGTATTCATGACACAGTCACACACTGGTATAAAGAAAAAGAATTGGGAAAGAACTTAAAACTGGAATAATAAAATAGAAATCAGAAGTTAACATGATAGAACACTAAAAGCCACCAATTTGAGTCACTATGTGGCTCAAAACCTCTTTAATAAAACAGATAAAAGGATATGAAGCAATATAGGTTTATTACTATAAAATACATTTCAGTTAGATGCTTTTATAAATAAATTCTTCTTACCTGTTATAGTTGCTTTGTTAATAGATGGTTGGCTACACATTGGTGATCGTCTATTAAAAAGGAAATGAGAAAAGGTTTAAGCCTGATAAACTCACAGATGACTGAATCCTTGAACAATATAACAGAAAATACATTACCCGGGAATTTATTTGGGAACTCCAGGACAGGAATGTTTTAGGAACTTACAGGTTTATTAAAAGCCTGCCTAATCACACCTAGAGCTTATACATAGTTTGAAATGTGATTTATATACGTATACAAAGACATTTCTTTGAAATGCTAATTACTTCTAGCTCTCAAGACACATCTTTTGGGTGAGGGAAATAACTTCATTACATTTGCCAGTGTAACTAACACTAATGTTAACGGTGATGCTGTAACATGACTGGAGAAAGATCATATTTGTAATGGCTCATTTACAGTTATGAACTGCTGTGGATAAGTTAGGGTATCTACCTTGTATGAGTTAGGTAGAGTTCTAGGTTCAGATCATGCAAGCAGCTCTCAGTGAGTGCAGCTGTCTGCTCACTTTGTTTCATTTGCAAGGCTCAGACTGTGCCTGAATGATCATCTTTGAATGATCTTAGACATATGACTACTTTATTGAAAATCATATAAGTTGCAAAAACCTGTTCCCAGTTTATACAAGGACAGCAATGCAAGATCAGTTAGAAGGCAAGGGGGCTGTTGTCTCAGCTACCAAGTATAACTTCTTCAGGGGATTAATAAACTTTTTCATCATCAACGTTTCATGCAGGTTTGGTGGAACAGACTGAAATCTGTAACACCTATTTGTCTTCTTAGTTTATGTTAAAAAAGTATCACTGCAAAAAGTTCAGTGGCCAAAAAATGACACTCACTTGCTGGGTGCCCGGTCTTGTAAATTGGTTAATGCAGCAAAGTTATTCCGGACAGTACGCAGGCTGGCCAGAACCTGGAACAAAAAAAGTGGTTTCAGTATGAATTTCTGCACAAGTGAGACTGATCTAACTCTGCTCCACTGTGCTGAAAGGACAAGGAAAGCACGATGCAAAAAACACTGTAAAAGGTTTCCTGGACTTGTTAGTCTGGAACCTTTGGCTAGTATTTAACAATAATATGTCTGTAATACAAGGGCAGTAGTTTATTTCTTTTTTTCTGTTCCCCTCATAAACAACTCATTATCTGTTTGAAGGCAGGCTGACTTGCAGAGGAGGAGTTTTTTACATAATACTACTTATTTCTTTAAAATACAATAAAAGCATTTGAGTTTGGAATATAATAGCCCATTCAAGTCTAATATTTCATGCATAAGAAATTACAGAATCTTCATTTTCAGTTCAGTCCCCATAAACTCCAAAGGACAAAGGGAATGAGATTGTCTAGACTGCCAGAAAGAGTAAAAGTGTCTCCTCTAAGAGGCACAGTTGGTCTGGGGACTTAGTGCAGAAGGCCAGAGAAAGAGGAAGGTATCCCCTGAGAAAGTGGGAAAAGTCTGGAGGCTCTTACAAGATTTACACATTGGGGTAGACAATACAGATGAATTACTTCCTGTCTGGACTTAATTTCATGCAAGATAGCAGAGAGTGAATGCAGTAGAGAGGAGTGTCTTCTTGTTATAAGTGGCATAGGCACTCCCTTCTGAAGGCAGTTGGATAACACTCAACAAATTTTGTGCCATGTAAGGGTAAGAAGATGAACCTCTCTGTCAGGAGAGGTAGCTCAGCTGATGTCAGAGAGGAACCATGAGTGGATTGGAGCTAGGCTGGAAACAGGAGAAAGCAGCAACACTAATCACTGGTGAGTCTTTGCAGAAGTTGAACATTTTTTTTCTCAGCTCAGACAGGACTGGATTCCTGGTGAACCCATCTGAATAACAAAAGCAGCAATGGGAAGCTGGGTTTCGGGATCTGAGTTGAGGAGAACACAACCCTCTTTTCATAGCACCTTAAATTTGTACATGAGGTAGGAAGTGGGTAGGACACTGAAGAAAAAAGAATAAATTAATGAAAGCTTGGAACAGAAAATATTCAGGAATTAGCAATGACTGGAAGTGTTCAAACTATTGGAGGTAATTTCCAAATGAATTAAAATAATAAAAAATACATTTGTCTAACTAAAGAGTATTAATTTCTTTATGTTTTTCTTTCCAAAAATCAGGAAGCAAACTGACTTATTTTTAATTCAGCATGGATTTAAAACAATTATTATGTCATCAAATTTACAAATGCTCAGGGTACAGTGGAGATTTCAGAATACTTTTATAAAAGGCCCTTGCTTAATCTTTTCTCTGCTAATAAAAGATGACGGTTTTATTCGTATTAGGGACTTGATTGAGTCTTATAAACACTGCCTCTGCTTACAATATGATTAAATATATAATAAACTATTAAATTGATATTCTTTTAACAGTTTATTATTTGACCAAAGAAACTTGCATAGTGTGGCTGAAGCTGCCACTTTATTCTTATTCGAGACTCCTGCGAGACTCAACTTTTCTCCTTCCATTCACCTTCAATCACATATGACTTCGTAACTACAGTGATTTGACTATAATTCCTATCTGGTTTGGAGTAAAACCCATCATCATGAGTTCAAGGAATAGCAGTGTTAACTTTTCATACTTTATAAGGCAGCTCTATTGTGAAAAATTGTGGCTTTTTTTCTGAATTATAAAGAATTTTGAGCTGGTATTGTATAAACCAGAATCTGAATAGAAAAAACAAACCTGGTTTTGTAAAGGAACAAAAGTGTTCTGGGTAAAATTTATCTCATGTCTAAAAATCTCATTGTACTTAATGCATAAAAGATGTTCAGATGGAGAAGTTGTAATTAGAAAAATAAGAGAACAACAGGAATCAGAGATTTGACTTAATCATGACTGGCTGCTACAGTATTTGGAAAGAGACCAAAGGTGTTTATCATGCTGTTGCACTTCAACTTTTCAGATAATCAAAAAGCATTAAGTAAGAGAGGTATAGATAACAGAGTGGGAGGTTTATGACTTTCTGTTGAGACACTTTCTTGTTTCAAGCAAATATATAATATCAACAACAGAAAACAACTGGTTTAGCCATTTTGTCTTTAAATTACAAGACCATGTGAGAAACATGGCAAAGTTGTGCCTACCTGAGCAAACGGCGTCACAATCAAGTCATCTCCATGTCTGAAAAAATAAGCAGAGTTATCAGTTAGGTATTACCAAAAATTGCTGCTTTAACAGAAAGAAAATCAGGTTTTACAATGCAGTATAGGCAACTCCAATTTTATTCTTCTGCAGTTACCCTCGATTATTGCTCCACACATTCTTTGAAAAGCAAGTATCAACTTTGTTATTGCCCAACTGCCTGGCAAGTCTGTGGGGAGGTTGACAGACCAGCCAGTTTCTGTGCTGTGGGATGGGTAGGTGACTGACCACCACGGACTAATCTAGAGACATTTCATCCGAAAGGATGGCGGTGAACGTTCCAAAAGTGACTCCATTGGGGGTTTCCAGCAGGCTTGTGGGGACAGAAGAGGTGGATGGTGGGGCAGCACACTGCAGATGAATAAAAACCTAGTAAAACTTCCAAACTGACTGAGACTTCGCAGTTACGGGGTGTGTCACCAAGGGTGTGCTGTTGCTGTGGCAACCTCACCTCCATGGGGGCCATGTATGGAGAAGGTGCCAGGATGACACACTGTAGGGCAAAAGCAGGAAGAGAAAGTGGGGTTCCTACTTTCGAGCATGGAAAACTGCCACTTGAAATGGTTGTCAAAAACTACAGTCCTGTACATACAAGACCGAGGGGCATAAAAGTAGCATCTGCAGCATTAAGGATATAGGGGCAAAACATAGGGACAAGGAAAGTTTGGCATTTTCAGTTATCCTATCCAGTATATAGCAGCAATTAAGGTGAAATATTCCAAAGACAAAAATCCAATATGACTCTGTTTTTAATTTTCCTGTACTTTTCTGCAGTGAATTTATCATGATAACTTACAGGTTGCAACTTCTAACAGAAACTTGCATTGATTTGGTGTTATTTTATTGTTATTTAAGTTTAAGCATAAAATATGAGTTTTTAACATCAGATTTCAAGTCCATGAAAATCTAATTAGAAAAGGGCTGATAAACAGAGAAATGTGATTTGTGTTTGATTTGCTCCAACATTATTCTTATTATCTATATACTGTCCACAAGACAGCAATGGTTTGCAGATATTGCAAAAACCTAATTAAAAAGCAATATATGCAATCTGTACTATTGTACAATCAGTCTGTAAGGACAAAACAAAACTCCCCAACATTAAAGATTATCAGAATGTTTAATAACCGTGTAGCCATTTTTACTACCATCTCTTTTATTCCTTTTGTAATAGAAGGATGGATTTTTAAACACTCTGTGGAAGAAATCTGCACTTTGAACAGAGTCTTTGCAGGAGTGGTTGGAATAGGGTGTTGCTTCAGGTGAAACCACAGTCCCAGACTGGATGGAAAGCATAAAAGCCTGACTCTCAGAACAAACCAAAAGAAACATGTCCTCCATGGCACTTTGACTGCTCAGTGAAGTCAAATCCAAACAGGCATAATAGACAACGTGAATCAGCCCAGAGCATTAACAGGAGAATTAATGACCAGCTGGGTTTAGTGCCTCTTTATGTTTTCATCGGGTCATGAAAACATTGTCAAATGCCCTACACTATAATTTTAGATAAGGGTTGCTTAATGAATTACACAAAGGCTTTAGCAGAAGATAAGCCAAATACCTTTTTTCCTTTTTTTATCCTGTTCTCCACTGAAAGAGCTAGAGTGTGACTATGCTACTTCACTTCCAGGAAAATTATGCTCTTTGTATTCGAGTTCTGTGAAATGGTATTATCTGATATGTGACAGCTGGCTTAAATGTTTCTCAGTAGTCCTTTAATTTCTTATCTTTTATAAAGGAAATTTTTGTTATTTGCATAGAGCTACTCAATTTTTGCTTCTGTTTTAACACTTAAAGGCCCAGCTCAAAACATAAACCCATTTTTTACTGATTTAGTCTAATCCCACATTTGGAAAATATGAAAGGGCAGAATTCTGAATATGAAAGTGTTTACAGGTAGCAGCAGTACTGGACAAAGAACAAAAATATTGAATTGTTTCTACCTGTAAATAAGACAGTGGAGACATGGAGATAGTTCCTTCTAGCATCTGTCAGTGGCAAACACTCTGAATGCCCAATATATGACACAAATGCACAAAATATGCATCAGTGCCTCAAAGTACCAGGCAACTCCTGAAACATAGTTACTAACTGTTAAATTCAGATTGGCAAAAAATACGAAAATTAAATTGTCCTCCTCAAAATGTCTTGTGGGCTTCCTTATTGTAGATGGTACTTCCTCTTCTTCCCACTTAGCCCGTTTGCCACCCCTTGAATGCTGAAGCACTTATAAAAGGCAACAGCTACATGTTCTTGGCTTTCTGCCCTGGAGGATCATATTTTTCTTTTGTGTAAAATAACATGATCCCACTTTTCTCATTTTCAAACTTAATTCTACTTGAACTGTTTCTGGACTGCATTTCACTGGAGAACACAGTAGCTTGTTATTCTTTGAAAGAGGCATGATTCAGTAGTAGTTTAATGTACTGAAATCAAGCCATTCATTTTCACTTTTCGTATCCCCCTTGTGTCAAGAGAAACAATTCCAGAAATTATCATTATTTTGGTGAATCTGATACTGAAAGTACAGGTATCCACAGCTTTCGCAAAATAGTTTAGCACTCACCAGACCCACTTGAACTGCAAAGCAACTGCAAAATGTGGTGACTAATCTTTAATCCACATTGGGTCAGAAAATCTGGACAAGGTGAGAGTGTTCAAAGAAGCTGTGTTAATTTTTGTACAGAAGAGCAAGAACATATGATTCAAAATGCCATTGATCCACGGTACACTACAGTGTAATAAACACTACAATGTATGAGTGTCCTCCTGTTTCTGGATGACATGGAAGCTGATGAGTGATTCTTTCTGGATTCTAGATTGGATAGTGCCACACATCTGTATACAGAAGCAGCAAGAGGGAGTGTTAATCCTGCAATATGTCACAAGCTTCTAAGTATAGACAGAGGTATTAGCCTTTAATAGAAGAAATTTGCCTTCTTTCTTAGAAGAAATTGTTCCCATCAGTGTTAGACTCTGTTAACTAGAATGCCGGGCATACTTGTTCACATCTTCATTTTTCAAAGGAAATACCAGTTTGAAAGCAGAATAATTTTCACATAGTCCCAAAATTTAAAGTGATCAGTTCTCCACCATCAAAGAACATTGCTAAAACATGTACCAGCCCACATCAGATGAATGACTGTTACATGAAAAACAAGCCAAATTTTCATTAGCAGACCAAAGATTGCATACAACATTGTAAGCTATTTGCCACAGTAAAGTGATGAAGCCTAGACTTCTGCAAATTTTTGTCTTTTGCTTCCTAACATTTGCTATATGACATACTTGAACTCACACCATACAACCCATGCTGACCCCCACCCTGAACAAGATACGAAAGAGCTGTATTAAGTCAGAAGTTAGTTGAACATGCTCAGTACAAAAGTCCTGCTTCTTTTCCTCAGGATTGGCATCAATTTATCTCTTCTATCCCATTTACAGAACAGTAATTAACTTTTCCCCTTTTAATAAGGAACTTAGAGATGCATGGACAGACAGAGAAGCAGGCAGGAAGATTAACACAAGGATAAGACAGGGTGACTGCATAACCTTTACTTCATAATTAAACTGTCATAATTTAATATAACATCTAATAAAAGAAGTAACTAGAGAGATATGCTGCAGACCCATCAGGATATACTTAAGAGTGGATTTTTTCATAGTGGTCAGAAAAAACTCAAGGTATCCATTAAGGAGGAGCAAATCCCAGGACTTAGAGACCAAGATGAGTGTGAGGCACTTGACACTGTGAAGCTTCACAGGGAAGGGCCTCTAGGTTTGTCTTAGTAAAGGTCATAGTAAGGCCACAGATTAAGACTTTCTGTGTCTTTCTAGACTTTCTAGACATTCACATAAATACCAGCTGAGTGATCTTGAGGACATGTATTGAAGTTGTGAGATATAAACAGGACAAATAAGAGCTCTGTCTTACTTAAATAGAGGGGAGAAAACACACAACACATATGTACACCAGTTTGACACAAATGTACCAGTTTAAAGTATGACCTTACTGGTTTGCCACACTCCTCCAATTGAATCAAAATCTCACCTACATCCCCAGGAAAAACACTGGCAATGCCAGTCAGGCTTAAAATCCAACTGGCATAGTCTGTGTTGGATTCTCTGGCCACAAATTTTGGACTTGGGCCAATTGAAAGAACAAAGCTGCCAAATGAATTGAAAAGCCCAAGAGGACATGGCTGTATGGAATTCCTGAATGATGCTCCACATCAAGAACTGCTTTCATCACATTGTCATATGAGTTTACTCAATTTTTAAAGAATTGTATTCAGGCTTTTTTTTTTTTTTTACTATAAGAACGTAGCAAGCATAAAAGTATGGGAAAATCCATTGTCTATATACAATGTAAAAAGTAAGAAAGAAGATGAATGTTGAGGTAGTCTTCTGTTTATGTCAGAAAATACATGGCAGCCTTCTTGTGCAGTGTAAACATCAAGATTTGGATTAAACACAGAATCTACTGATTTCTGTATACAAGGCTGAATCAGACTTATTGTCCAATAGTGTGGCAGAAATACAGCTTAGATGAGACATTTGTGTTATGTTTGCATATATGCTGGAACACAATTATACCATACACAAAACCACAAATGGAAGACAGAGAATAAGCTAATACAGTACCCTAACTGCTAGGATTTTCTCTTCTGTCCCAATAATATCCTACAGTTGGAGCCAAATATGGACACACAAAACACATGAATTAGGTATACTGAAGTATACATGGCTCAGATTCCTATTTTAGCAGCAATGAAAGATGATTCTAGGTTGCACCCTGCATCAGAAGCTGTGCTTTGAGGACAGAAAGCAGCAGTGGCTGCCTGCTCCATGCAGCTTGAGCTTTATCATCATCATCTGCATTTGGAAAATCCAAATGGGCTGGTTTGCAAAACTGATGTGTTCCAAGTCAGCTGATTCTGCAGAAATAGTGCTTAAGTCATGCATGTCACCTCAGTTTTTAAAGACTTTGAGAAAAATTTTCTAGTCCTGAGATAGCTTAGGTCTTGCTTGAAAAGCCAAGACTAAATGAGTATAAGTGGCAGCTCTTAATGTTTTGCCCACATTATGAAATGGGGTTACAGCTTTTCCTAAATAGCCAATGGGTTTTTGGTGATTTTCATCTCTTTGAAAGGGTGAGCTCAATCTGGGGGATGATCAGGCATCTAGGGCAGGGGCTAGAGACTATGACACTGTGGGCAGGCTGGGATTTAGAGCTGAGAGAGCAAGCAATTAAAATTGATGTTGGAGCCATGAGCTGTAGAGGAGCAGGTTGTTTTTCCCAGAGCACTCATTTATTTCTGTGAACATGTATGTGAGAGGATTGTTTAAAACAGCTACTTGAAACCACAGAAATTAGACCCTGAATGAAGCAGACTCTCATCAACTATTATCTGAGTGTTTCAGAACACCACAATTTTCTATAACACTGTGCAGTTATGTCCTCCTGATACATCTGTCTAATTCAGCAACACAGCTTGCCCTAATTAGTAAAAAAGTATTGCTGTAATATTGGGAGTTCAGTACAGTTAATTTAATTGAGCTTAACCAGATGAAGGAGGACTGGCTCAGAAAACCACAGCACCTGAGAGGTCCATTATCACAGCCAAAAGAAATTCTGGTTATAGTAATTCTACTTGGACTGTCTAACTAGCAAGTGAGATTTAGAAAGACACACTAAAAGGAGAAAAAAATTTTTCCAGCATAAATGTCATTAGTAAAAACTTCAGATATAAGTATTTCCAAAGACCCCAATTGACATCATAGGGAGCACAAATCAAGTTACTCCACTATGACATGTTGATGAAGAAAACAATTCTTGTCTGCCTTACGATCAGAGGTCCAAAAAAACCCTCAAAAGAAATGTGGGTTATTACATTTGGCTAATACACATGTTATGTAACAAAATAGCTGCAGTTTTCTAGATACAACTAATATTTTATACAAGAAAGTACTTTAATTTTTCATGTCACCTTTTTAGCATCTCAGGTCCTGAAGTTACACTTGATTAAGCTTGAAAGAAGCCTTTGAATTCCTGGAATCTGACCTGCTGCAGCCATCAGTGTTAGGTTACCCAAACTGCAATATTAATTCAGGCTGAACTGCAATTAGTGCCCAAAGTGAGAAGCTCTCTCAAGGCTTGGAAAGACAAAAGGACCATGTCTGTTACAGACTAAGGAACTGGAAATGAACACTGTTAGCAATTCTAAATCAGTGTTTTGAGGTTTAATCCATGCACTATCAGGTAGTATTATCTGGCTGCCTGGGCACCTTACTGTGCATCAATAGCTCCCTTTCACTGTCTGTGCTTTTGAGCAGATTAAAAAAAAGGGATTTTGCTGGGTGACAAGGGTAACTTTAGGTCTCAGTGATAGTGATCTAATGAAGATCCATCAAATCCAGAAGCTTCATTCAGAATTGCTGGATGAGCTGGAATCAGAATTGTTTGATAACTCAAAAAACAGGAAGTATTACTATTTTTTCCCATTCTGTATAATATGTTGTAGCAACACTACTAGGCTTCTTCCATCTACCATTGAAGTCTCCTAACACCTTTGGAAGAGTTTGAGGACCGCCAAGACCTATTATGTCAGACCCAGCTACTTCTTTGCTCAGAAGCTTAAACCTTTTCCAAAGAGACTGCACTCACACATCTGACTTGTGTCATCTGCCTGAGGAAATCACATACGTAGTGATGGAGTGGACCATCACAGTAGGATGCCAGCATGATGTGTAACATACAAAACCACAGATAACTCAAGAAATCGGTTCTTTCATATTGCCATAGTCATCCACCAAGCTTCAATGCTTTCATCTTGTCACAATATAGCAGAACATTTAGATTGCAGGAGAATGGTGGGCAACTGAGCAACTGGCTTCTATTAAGTCTGACAGAATTACTCAGTCCTGAAGGGAAAGAGAGCATGGCCTTGCCAGAGTGTTTCACTGCTGTAGGTGGTTTTACTTCTAAAATCAGAAGGTAGTCTGCCTGGGGGTCACTGAGGCAATGCCAAGGGTGGGGCTTTGGTTTGTGTGTTGAAGTAGAGGCTGGATTAAGCCAAGGGATACAGGACTTTGAATGAGAAAAATGCTGAACTCAATCAGAGGAGTCCAAGCCTATTCAGCAGTGCCACTGTTGGACTGTTCGTACAACCAAAATCATCATTTAGCTATACCAAGGCCGCAAAACAAATAGGCATGAGAGACTACAGAACAGTTCTGTTTTCTGCTCTGGTTTGAGAAAATTAGTGACTGGGTGTGCATACACAACTGGAAACAATCAAGTTAGTGCCACTTAATGAGTTACTATTAGTGAGCTTTGATTGCATTAGCTGACACATATAAACTCTTACCTTGTTGCAAATGAAAATAAAATGCATTACCTGGAACTACTTTTAAGCATCACGCATTTAGTTGCTTGCTTGTCCCTGTCCCACACACTTAAGTGTTTAAAACTGATATGAATGTGTTAATTCTGAAGAATAAGACTACATGACTATCCATGTGAGCCTCCTACGGATGCAGGCTGAAAAATTCCCTCTTTAAAAGAAATAGCAGAGCTGCTGAAAACAAGGCACTTATGCAATGCAACCCAGCCTCAGAGAACTTGCTACCAGCCAGCCACAGATAGTTTCAAGGTTTACAAAAAAATGGTCCCTTGTCCAAATTCAAAGTTCCCTAAATGAATGTATGTAAGAAGCAACAAGCTGATTTCAAGAAAAACAAGAAATCCAGAATTTCAGACTGTACATTTTCGGGGATAGAACTTTACAGCTAACTGAGCATTAGTGCCATTAAAAGAATTCAGAACATTCAGTTTGTGCCCTGAGGGGTGAAATGATGATTAATGTTCTTCTGGGTTTTGAAATAAGTTTGACCTGTGCATGTCAAAAAAAAAGTCAATGATCACTGAGCTGGAAAAACGGTCTAAGAGGGATCCCCCCAAAACATTCAAGTCCCTTTTTACAAAGGGCTGCTTCCATCCTTCAGTATGGCAGGCACACAAAATGCACATATCCACCCTCCCCTCCACTGCAGATCAGTCTTGCAAGCCCAGGGAGTAATGGTCTTGTGATGTACCTGAAATCCCAGCTAAGAAGTGCGTTGGGTACCATGTTTTCAAGAACATGCTACCTTTGACTGAAAAGATGTAGGAATTCAGTCTGTTTTGGTTAGCAAATGAGCAGTAATTTGTTATTTTCCTTCAAACATCCATTATTTCCAGAGGAGGGAAGAAAAAAAGCCTAACACATTAGAAGTGTTTAAAGGGGAAGTGATGCGTTTAACAACTGAGAGCTATGTTTGGAAAATTGTGAGGTTTTAGCAATCTCACACAAAACCAATAATGATTCTGTATTGATTGAAAGTAAATAAAATAAATTTGCATTTCATCAACAAAAATTCTCGTCTGAATAAAAAGCAGATGAAGTCTTCTCAATACAAAAATACTTTCCTTTTGTTTTACAGCATAACCAATTTCCTTATCAAGAGATGAAGTTAACATAAATTTATTATTCAACTTTAAGCTAGTTGAACTCTAGGTTGAGTTCTTTGTTTTAATTCCACCTGTAAAGGGTGCAAAACAACTGGAAAGGACAGAGTCATCATTTTTTTTCCAAATTTTTTTTGTTTATAAGTCCAAAAAATATTGTAAGTGACTTGAAAATTATGTAGAGTAATATAAGCTGCAACTTTGAATTTAATTTAAGGATCTTAAAAACAAAGAAGCAAAACACACTGAAGCAAAATATTTACCTGTTTTTCCTAAAGTGATGTAGGTACATTGCTTTCCAGGAACAAATAAATGTCTCAAGCAATTTAATGTATTTTTTCATTAAAATTTGTTTCTAAACAGAGTCACACATATAAAATGCTTCTTAAAAGATCTTTTAGATCAGGCTGGACTTTCAATTTTAGCTGTCTTACTTCAGCCAGTAATACTCATGATATAGTAATATCAGAGATTTCTAGAAAAGAATATGGTACATCAAAAGGAATTTCAGCTGCAATTTTCTGGAGAAAAGACAATTATTTCTAATTAGTTAAACTGAGGTGGAATTACTCCTCTCAGTAATTACATATCTTGTCTGCTGTCCTAGAATCTTGGCCAGCACCTTTCAGGAAAAAGGTGGGGTTTTTTGTCCCTAACTTAAGATTTAAACTCACAATATTTTTTTAATAAAACCAGGCCTTACTGGTTCAGAAACAAAAGAATAAGTTTGCCTTAGAGGATGAGAAAATATAACCTCTGTAACTGTAGTTACAGGGAAAATGTCCTGGAGTAAACTGCATCCTCTTGATATTTCTTTTATCACAGACAGCAGCAGAATGATGCTGCTGTCTTCAGAAGCTGATGACAGAGTAGCAGTAGGTTGTCCAGCTCAGGGAATGGGGGTATGGTGGCCATTTAGCAGATCACCAGACCAGTGACCCTGCAGTTCCCCACAGTCAGTGTTCCTTGGCTGGGTTCTGCTCCTTTATATCATGGAAGCAAGTTTTATTAGAAATCAGCAAATTTTGTGTAATAATACTCATTAGAGTTTATAGTGATAAGCTGATGAAGAAAACAGTGCTGAGCTTCTCTAAAGAAGGCTGTAAAACTGTCCCCCAGCAGTTGCTTTTTTTATGGGTGAGGTTCTGTTGGCCGAGTCCTGAGAGGACAGGATGTTGTGTCTGAGCTGTGTTCTGAGACCTTGTGGAAATGGGAGAAGAACAGACTTAAGTGAGAGTTCAGAAGACGTCTTACACTCAGAAGACACAGTGGAGCTTGGACAGACTTGTCTACTGAGAGTGTCTTGGTCCTCTGGTCTAGACTGCTATCCTCTGGTCTGCTTCTTCAGAATCACAGGGGGATTATACATGTTTTCTCCCTTCAGAGTGGCATAAAACATAGGCTGTGATGCAGCAGTGGACAGTTTATTGGGTTTTTCTTTTTCTAGGAACCTATTTTTTAACCTGATTAGAGACTTGGGTTTTGCTAAAACAAAAATTCTCTACTAATTTGATCTCTTGCTCCTTAACCAGGGCAGTGATCCCTTAACAAGAAGGGCATAGAAAGTGTTACCACTTCTACCTCTTCCTGCATTTGCAAGTTCTGGGCAGCCGCAGCAGTTCAAACAAGTCAGCATTAAGTTGTCAGGCCGCCTCAGCAAGACATCCACACAGATCTCTACTTCACTAATGTCTTCAAATGTAGGCCTGACAATTCTTCCAGTAATGATTTTGCACACCTTTCAGCTAGGTGCTGCTCCCTTTCTCCTCTGTGTTGCTGTTGGGAACTTTTTTGGGTTTTTTGTTTTCCATTCTTTATTCTCCTTCCCTTTAAATTTGTTTTCCTTTCTTTCATAACAGTCCTGTACTATAATTCTTCATACTGTCTCACTGCCCTTCCCTGCCTCACTCAGTTTCTTCTTTTTCTCTTTCACATCCTTATTTCTGCTGGAAATCCCATAAAGAGGCTTCACAACACATCTGTGCTCATCTGCCTTGGACCTTGCATCTTCCTGTCTAAACCAACCACCTCTCCAGTTCACAAACTTTAGCAGCTTTTCCTAATCTCTGTATATAATCTCCATGTCCTGCTTTTATTATTCTCAAAGACCATGTTATTTTTTCCAAGGGATAACTCAAAAAATGTTACTGACCCCCACTCCATTTTATGTGCTTTTCCTTTCTTACATTCAGCTGCTTTTTCTGCCTCTCTTAACTGCACCCATATTTGGTGCAGTTAGACTTCATAATTTGTTTGTAGCAGAGCCCATCTTTTCATTTTGAGTTTGCAAACAACTGGGCACAACTTGTTCCCTTCCTTGGCTGGAGCTGCATACATAATAAATAATGACACGATGAATTCAGCATTTTAGCACTGCCATCCACTGGCTGTCTTAACATGACATTCCACATTTGACTAAAATCTTGAAGTATTGTTTTTGTTGCTACTGACTGGAATGTATTATTGTAAGTTCAGTATTTGAGAGTAATGGGAATTCCAGAATTCTTTATGTTCTCTTCCTTTCAAGTACAAGACATATGCCTTTTGCTTTCTCTTTTTCTTTACAAAGAGAAACAGGCTGGTTGAAGAATCACGGGATCTAGACTAAACTGCCATGTACAATTGATCCGCTTACATTATCTGAATGATGTGTATATTTTGTAATACATATTGTTCACATTTAAAAAACAAAAAATGCTTAAGCATGTATATAGATGCAAAAGAGAAATAGGATAATTTGGGACTAACCTAAAATTTGTGTACTTCCCCTGTCAACCCTTTCATCTTCCACCTCATTTAGCAAGGTTCTGAATCCGAGTTGTTTCTTTATTTTAATAATATTCAGTGGGTTTCCTTTCCCTGAGCTTATTCAGCTTATTGTTGATTCTATACATAAGGAGTTTTGTAATTTTTTTTTTCCTTGCTATTTTATCTTTTTAAACTTTCCCCTCTTTTATTCCTTGGCTTTCTTTCACTTAATTTCTGTGGTACAGCCAAGCTTATTATAATTAGGCTTATTGATAAATGATTATTATTCCGTGGTTGGAACAACTTGCCTTTTACATTTCCTAATGTGCTCCCCTCCTAAACAGTAGCAAGAATATTTATCTTCTTAGTACAAAAGTTCATCTGTGACAAGAGATTGTGAAAATCTATGAAGGTGTGAGATCAAATAAATTTTCTATGCAAATGTGCTTCCAGAAAAGTTTGAAAGGAAGAATAGGTAGGGAAAAAAGGGGGAAAATGTGTGCTGTTTCAGTAATTATATTGTTTATCCAATTTACTGCCATGTGCTGAAAAATTATCCAAAATTCTAGGAAATGAAGTGGATTGTGAGTTCAAGGATGGAGCACTAATTGAATTCTTCATTGAAATGACTCATCTAAGCAACGCCGTCAGCTGGATTGTCCTCCTGAATGTAAAAATCTTTACAAATGTTATCCTGGCAAAGGTGCCGTATTAAAAGCTTGACTCTTCTCCCTCTACAAAAAGGATATCTGTCACAGGAAGACTTGCTGGAAAGGGGGTACTATTTCCAAGAAAAATGCATTTCTTTATAACAAAGCAAGATGAATTGCTCTTGTTCTAACCCATTTTGTCTCAACAAAAATTGGTCACACTTGGCACAAAGCTTACCAAGTACTTCAATCTACTGAGCTTAACTGAGTCATGGACCTTAAACTAACCCTCTCTAAAGGCAGGAATTTTTCTTACCTTGACACTCTACATAGAAAAAGACCTATAATTAAAGGAAATAGCAGTTCTAAAAATTATATAAGCTGAAAAAAAAATAGGAGTGTTCACTTATGACTTCAAGTTAAATATCAGCCCTAATTTCACTCATTATTATGAAAACCCTTATTCTTTCTTACACCTACTCTTATTTTTTAAAGGGGATATCGATAGGTCTTTGGCACATTAAAAACAGCATTCACTGAGGTATTCTGACAAGACTGATCCTTTATTTTAGATACATATTTGAACCAAAACACCAATTTGGCCATGAAATTTGCAGCAGTTTAGGCAAAAAAAAATAACAATGACAAAAAGATTTATTAATTTCTCCTACTTAGAAGTGACTAGAAGATGGAACATTTAAATATTTTAGTGTCTTACAAATAAAAAGAGATTTGCATCTGACTTCCACTACACATGCAACCTGGGGTCCACACATACTTGAAAAGTATGAGTCACTAGCAGAAAATACACACTTTACAGAATAGTGAGAGAGGACAAAATAAGTTTATGTAGGTCTTTTGTTAGAGTTTTGTCTTTTAGCTAAGAGGGTATTTGAAATAATTTTTTTTCTCTCAAATATATTATTTTCTGCCAGCTGGTAAATCTTTTCTCTAAAAACCTAAAAGACTCCTGTTGTAAATAAATTGAATCTATTTCTTAAGATCATGAAGAAGCCTAAATTGAGTTTGTACTGTTTCCCTTGAAAATAACTTAACAGCCAGAAAATAGTTCTCCTTAGTGTTTTAGTACACCAGCATTGACTGTCATTATTATTCTGTCATAGCTAATAGAGTGCATAAACACATCAAGTACACCCTCATGATATCCTTCAAAAAGCTGCAGGAATAAGTATAATCTTCATTGAAGAAATAAACAAACAATTTTCCATTACTTCACTAGCATAAGTGATTACTGTCTTTGATATTTAAAAAAAAATTTCTTGTGGCTGCAAAAATCTTGATATTGGACAAATTATAGACTAGAAGTATTTTATAAGATGCTTACATATCACTGGCAATGGAGGAATTCCTGGACATGGACTTTGGAGACAGATCATAATCACTGTCTGACCGGTAAAGGAAAGACTCCCTACGTTGACTGTGGACAAAATTTGCTTGAAGAATTAGCCCTGACCCAGGGCTTGTCATGGGGTCCAAGGGACTTCGTCCTGATGATGTACCATTGTCTACATCGAAACTGCAAAAAGAAGAGAAAAAATTTTATGTCATTGACCTAAGAATTTTAAGATTTAATAAACACCCTTCAGATATAATTATCATGACTAATTGCTTCTTGATAGTAATGGGGAAATAAAAGACCAGGTCATATCTTCTGCTACAAAAAAACATGAGGCAAAAAAGAGAGATACTTTAAAATTACTGATAAACAAAAAAAACCCCAAGTCTGAAGGAAAAGAGAAATACCTCATGCTATTAGGAATACAGGCAGCTTTATACTTCTCTGCATGTAGAGTGCCCACGAGCTCTATAGCAGAGGAAACATGATATTTCATTATTTACTTCTTCAGGTCCCATCACTCCTAAGCTGGACCCCAATTATCCTCTCTCCTCCCACTGCTAAGGCAGTTGAGAGCTTTTTTCTTACTGAGTACCCAATCCTAACATTTTGTTGCTACAAAAATATTCCAAGAACATACTTTATCTTATCCCAATAAGAAAAGTGCTGGGGTGGCATTGAGGCATATGTGTGTTCTTGGGCACATCTGCCTGCATTAGATTTGCTGTTTTACAAACAGATTGAATCAATGAGTCCTTTGTTCATGGCCAAGCAGCAGAACTTCTGTAGCCATTTGTCTTTGAACCTTCTCAGATCCAGCACTTTTGGTTGTTGTGTTTGGTGTGAAGAGTGGTAAAGAGGCTTATCATTCCTAGAGAACACTTTTCTTATGAAAGGCTGAAGGACGAGGGAACAGAAAGAAAGAGGAGAGTAGGTGCTGTTTCACGTAGACAGTAATGTTTCCACAAAGGCTGTTGAAAATCAGTGCAAAGACCTTGAATAGGAGTCTGCAAACAATTAAACACTGGTATGGGGCAGGGGATGCTGAGAAGACGTGTTCACAGCAACCTGTGTTGCTTGACAGCCCAACAGCTGCATTTGGTACTGTATGGAGGCTTTTTGCAGGATGTGGCTTCATTTTTGGATGTCTTGTGGTATGCAGTCTGAGAGGTTCCAAATGTGTGGATTAGCAAGACTAGGTCTCTAGGCTCATTTGCCATACTAATGGGGACATAAATAACACAGCTAAAGCATTTAACAGTGAGGGATGAAAAGCTGATCTTTCACATGACTTTTCAAACATGGATAAGTGCTAGCACCATATTATGCATTTTTGCTGAGCCCATATAAAGTACTCATTTTGAAAATGGTGTTCATTTGAAGGACACCCACAGGTTTCCAGTTACAGCTAACGACAGCAGAAACGATGCAGTGCAAGTCAGCTGTTGGTTAGACTTCAGCCTGGCACAGGTGTCACAGCTGGTACATGCTGCCCTGTACCAGCTTGTTTTATCTACCATTGACCTGAGGTTTCAATGAGTTGCCACTTCAATCCTTTGCTGAAGTGACAGCATTCCCATGACCCTTTTTTCCTTTGTTAAATGAGCTAATCAAAGAAACATATTGCTTATTTTGACACAGATGCACACTGCCTAGCAGAGGATGAATTTTTGTTTCATGGTTTATTTCATTGGTTTTTTGTTACTTTGCACATATTTCTGGATCTTCAAGCTTGCTTCCACATTCAGACTATACTATTTTCTTTGTATTCACCTCATGCAGTTTGAATGTAGAAAAGCAAATGTAGTTGGTTTGTTTCTGTTTTCAAAAAAATAAATGCAGAAAATATGATTAAAAAAATGATAAAATACCTTCAAGACAGCATAGTAATTTAATTCTTTTTTCACTCTAGTTTTCAGAACAATTACCTGTCAGTAAATCCAAATACATACACTTCTTCCCAGAACTGATTTAATTTGATTATGCCTGTATACTTTTTACTGCGTCTTTAAATGTGCTACTGCTTTATCAATCTCAAACTACTATGAGACATTAAATGAGAGTTCTGCCACCAGCCTTCTAGGTGATCTTGGACTGTGCAGAGCTCCTCTTTGACTTTCATTTTCGCTATTTGTTGCATCTTTGTGATCACTGCAAGATCTGCTCACAAAAAATATTTGAGAATGTATTGGAAAGGTCAAGATACCATGAATGCTACAGTAAAATGTCCCTTGCAGCTTGTAGTGTCATTAGTTCATAACCATATTACCACTGCTACTAGCATGACTACTTTTATCAATCCATATCTTTTTAGCTTGAATTCCTAAATATTGAAGGAGCACAAAATAATCACAATAGTAATGAAGGCTTGATCTCATCAAAACCAATTTCCTAACATTTATATTTAATTGCCTGAATATTTTTTTCCTTTTTAAACAATTTCAAGAAAACACAAACTCCTAATCAATACACAGTCTGTATATTTTGTTTTTCTATTGAGGGAAGGAGGGCAGATAATTCCTGCAATTTTAGCCAAAATAGAATACAATAGTTTACTCCTGTGCTCAGTAAGACTAATTTCTGCCATGGCAGTATCATTTCAAATACATATAAGCTTGCCTGGGAACTTTAAAGCAAAAGTTAAAAGCTGGATATAAATAAATGAAGATAAATGTAAGTTCCTCTCACAGGAGGAAAATTTTGAATACAGAGTGAATACTAAATTGATTTCTTTAACAGTAGACTTAAATATTCAACTGATTCAAAAGTAGTTAGTTGGATTAAACCAATATGGCTTTATTTGCAAATTTGTTTTATTTTCATCACCGCCTTTTTCTGGACAACGCATTAATATTATATTACCAATCTTATTTCTTCCAGTCAGAAACTAAGGCAGGCTTCTGTGAATGATTTCACTGTCAAATTTTAACATAGTGAATTTTTAAAATTTAGAAGACTGTTAGCTAGAAGGGCAGTTTCACCAGCTGGGAGAGGTCCTTTGGTTTGCATCACCAGGTAGCCACAAGTTTGTGCAAGACATTGCTGTTGCGACAGGAATTTTATCCTGTTGTACTGCGTGGTGACCACTAGATGGGTGTAAAAAGTAATAAACAGGGTCCAAATACATCAGCTGGATTTGCCTCGTGCTGTTCCAAGAAAACGTCTTCTATAAAAATATGCATCAAGAAAAAATTTATTCAGTTGTACAGTCAAAGGGGAGTGTGAATACAGCACTGTTTTTTCAGAAACCTATGTTTATATTAAAAAGTTTCTGAAATGTTATAGCAATTAAGTGTCTTGTTTAGATCTTTTTGAGACATTTGCCAACACTTTCAGATACAAGAGCTTGTAGAACTCTAAATCAAAAGAAGAGTTATTACAATGAAAATCATATAAATTGTTTCTTTGTCTGAATCACAAGTCTTACTTGCAAGAAACTGTACTTCTGACTTCACTGCATCAAAAGAAGAGAGAATCAGAATGGGGAACTGAACACTTTCACACCAGTTCTTTGCTCTTTCTTGTTGCATACACTTAAAAAACCCAAAAGTTTAAGACACAAACATAGGATAAACTCTTTAACTTGCCTGAACAGAAATTGCAGAAAATCAGCTGTGCTTGCTTCATATTTATCTTTCCACTCCAGATAAGTTTTAAGCCGCAACAAGAATATGTTGTGAATTGGAAAGGACAGAGAAAAGAACAACATCTTCATGGAAGTTGTTACTAAAGAGCACAGGAACTGTTCTGCCTTCATTTCACAGGCAGTAAGTGACCATTTAAAGACAGAATTTTACACCATTTCTCTGCAGCCAGCCCTGAGCACTTTGCATAAAGCATGCAAACTGAAACTGCCTTTGGTGACTGGAGTATTTGGCACAGACATCACAGAATTTTGTATGTTCAAAGAGATTTGCTGCAGCTCTGGAGATGCCAAAGCCATGAAAAGTCAATGATAATTCAGCAACTTTTGTGTCTGCATTCTGACAAAACGTTTTAGGCATTGGTGGATAGTGTTTATCTTTAGAGCCTGCCTTATTCAGTGTTCAATGATGATAAACATGACACGAGATGAAATTCAGAGGTTTTTTCCTTGTTTGGCTATTCATCATGTTTGCACTTCGTGCCCACTTTCTGTCATCCGGGCTCTGTACGAAGATGGGGACAAAACCGAGCAATTTGTAATCATTCATGGCTGATCTTCCTGGTGCTCCTAATAGGACAAGTAATAATAACACCACAAGCAAACTTTGGGAAGATTATTAGAGGTTTGCTTCAGATAATACCAGGACTCTGTGGCAAGAACAGGAGAGGTTCTGGATCCTGAATCTCAGCAGCACTTCTTCGTTGTTAATGACTGCACAGCTTTTTTGCATATCGAAAGAAACCCTTTGAGGACTTCCTTTTGAGTCCCTAAAGAGTGGTTTCCTACTCTTTGCAAGGCTGCTGAAAGAAAAAATGTAGAGGCCTGTGTATAAAATATAGGCTTAAGTTATGTAAGGAATAATGGCATCATAATCACTATACCCAAGAGTTTGTGATTAAGGCTGCATAGATAATCTTAGTGTTGGTTTTCCTTAGTACTGAGAATTTCGCATTAATCCTGCAGCATTTTGAAGGGGTTATTTTCTTTGGGTTTTGTGTGGTTTTTTATTTTAAGACAAATAAGCAATAGTAGGAGAGAGAAGGAAATAAATTTGACCCTAAAATAAAGAACTTACGAGGGTTTTTAAGAATGCAAATTGTGCCCCTGCTATTCCCCTTTAAGTGTCTTCCCACTTTCATCTTATCTTGGAAACTACAGGGAGGGAGAGCCAAATTAATAGAACCTCTGGGGACATCTTATCTTTTGAGGCCATCTTTAACATTACAGAGGGACAAGCAAGTTCTAGAGGAGCAATTCTTTTCCCCCATCAAAGGAGTCCATTGTCCTACTGTCAAGCAATCTCTCCAGCCATCTGTTCTGTGACCTACATACACATCTCAATGTCCTCACTTCCAAGAAGTCATGTCCTGTTTTTTCACCTGGTAGCACAATCCCAGTATCACACAAAATAGGTGCATTTGGTATAGCAGCTGTAATTCACTGAAATTATCACAGAAGACCTGCCCTGCAGCAACTCCCTTTGAACACGATCTAATTTAGAGTAAAAGCAAGGTAATAAAACTGTAAGGTTCCAAGGAAAGGGTAAACTATTTATTGTTTGAGCCCCAGGACAGGAGCCCACCTCTGGGGAAGGAAGCCTTAGGACCTGGAGAAAGGGAAGGACTGGATGCTGCCTTCAAAAGCAGAATCTGAATGTGCTGCTTGGATTGCTTCAGATTTAAACAAGCAGTGGGCCCACAGCTGGTGGCATGCACCATGAATGTGGAGGATTGTAGAGAAAGGCCACAGTGTGCCTGTATCTAAGATTGCTTGGTAGGTCTTTGTGACTTCACTTGGGCCTTTTTCATTGTTTATTAATAAACTAAGCATTAAATTGTGCCAACAGCTTGGGTGTCCCCTTTTTCTGCCAGACATAGCTATCCCTAGATGAAAGATGAAACTTCAGAATTTTCTTTATCAGAAGGAAATAGGTTGTCACTGATCTGACCCTGCTACAGGTTCCCAGAAGATTTTAGATGTTGAATAGGCTAACCTGCAGCGTCAGAAAAAAAACCAAGTCCAACTAAATCAGTGGATTTATATAATTGAATATCAGGCTAATTCTTTGTTTGAGATCTTTCAAAATGTTTCCTTTCTGACAGTGTCTACCCAGTGATGCAGAAAAGTCCACATCTGGTTTTCTCCTTTCTTTCTGTCTTTTCCCCCAAGACTAGTTAAAAAAACAAAAACAAAAACAAAAACCCAAACAAACAAAACCAAAACAAAACAAAAAAAAACCCAAAAAAACCCCCAACAACCCCTCAGTAAAAATAGGGAAGGAAAAGATAAATATTTGTATTGATATTTTAGAAGGAATACAAAACCTATTCTCTATACTAAAAGAAAAAAAATGCTTATATTTTCTTTGTAGAAAAGTTAACAAAAACTTTTGCCTTCCATTACTTAAAATACTTCCAGTCAATCGTAACCAAATATTAAAAGGAACATATGATCTAAATCTGAATTTTCATGTACCACTGTAGAATTCAAGCCAACTCTCTGCTTGTGGCTTTGAGTTTCCAGTTAAGCAATTCAGAAAGCAAGCCCTATGATTAACTCCATATTTAGAAGTGGTGTGGATAGATTTTCCAGTATCAAAATTCCAAGCAAAAAGAATAAAATGTGACATTTAATGATTTTTTTTTTTTTTTTTAGCAGCAGAACTAGTCTTTTGCTCTTGGCATAATTGTTTTTAGAAACATTTGAGTGTAGAAGGCTTAATATTAGGTCTAAAATTACAAGACTTAGTATTAAAAGCCCAGGAAACAGACAAATAGAAGATGTGTAGGACAAAAAATACAATGAAGCAGACTGGTTTGTAAGAATCGGTCTACTCACACATGTTAACAAAGGAACTCTGACTATCTATTTATCTTCTGTGACATGATTTTCTAGCAAGTATCTCAGGAAATCCAATCTCTCAAAACAAACTGCTTCATGTTTTGTTATGAAGTTTCCAAGCAAGGAGTTTCCTGTGATGACTATTCCATTTCTTTAGTATTTTAGCTTTGAACAGTTTCCTGGTACTCAACTGAAGATGTGCTTTCCACAATGTCACCTCATTATTCTAAATTATACCTCAGTGGTCTATCCATTTGGCATGAAACACTTTTTTAAGGTGCCTATTAAATCAAATTGCCTGTTTTGCTCAGCCATACTGGGATTCCCTTTGTGATTCCTTTTATTTTTTTCCTTAGAGAGAATATCATCCCCCACCTGGCAAACTTGGCTCTTTGGAGTGAACTTCTTTCTACTAATGTGATGTTCAGATAGAATGCCAGATTCCAGATCCTACATCATGGATTTGATCTTTCTTTGAAGCTGAAATAGTTGTCTTCTTTTAGTATAACAACAGTTCAAACAAAAAACAAGAGAAATGGAATGCAAAATAATTTCCAAGAAATTTGGTAATCTGTTCATGCTTCTACAAGACTTAAGTCACTTTGTGTGGTTCTTCTGATTTAATAAATCTAATGGGACTATTATTCCTCCTTTTAGATAACAAAAAAAAGTCACCAAGACATTAACTCTTTTCCTCAATGCTTCTGCTAAAATCTGTGTCAGCTTGAGATCTGAATGTGAAAATCTGCAGAAAATGTCGAAGAATCAGAAGTATTTTGGGCAATCTGAGAAAAAGAATCTTGAAAACCAGAACCACTTGATACAGACATGAGAAAGACTAGGCAGCAAGCCCTGGGGTGCTCTGAGTACCCCACAAGCCTGCCGGTCCCTGCCACGCCTGTATGCCATTGCTGCAGGTACGCATCAACTGCATTTCTAGGAGTGCAGTCTCAGCTGGACTGATGGTTCTCCACTCTATTACTGTCATTATTTGATTACAGTCTATCTTTGATTACAGGGATGGAGCATCTACAACTTCCCTGGCCAACCTGTTCCAGTGCCTCACCACCCTCACAGTAAAGAATTTTTTCCTAAAATCCAATCTAAACCTACTCTCTTTCAGTTTGCAGCCATTCCCCCTCGTCCTGTCACTATATGCTCTTGTGAATGGTCTCTCTCCATCTTTCCTGTAAATTCCCTTCAGGTACTTGAAGGCTACAATTACGTCACCTCAAAGCCTTCTCTTTTCCAGGCCGTACAAACCTATCTCTCTTAGTATTTCCTAAAAGGAGAGATGCTCCATCCCTCTGATCATCTTTGAGGTCTCCTCTGGAATTGCTCCAGTAGTTCCATGTCCTTCCTGTGCTGGGACCCCAGAGCTGGATGCAGCACTGCAGGTGGGGTGTCACCAGAGCAGAGCAGAGGGGCAGAATCCCCTCCCTGGCCCTGCTGCCCACTCTGCTTTGGATACAGCCCAGGACACGTTTGGCTTTCTGAGTGCCCATGGCTGGGTCATGTCCAGCCTCACAAGTCCTTCTCTCAGGGCTGCTCTTGATCTGTTCATCTTCCCAGTCTGTGTTGGTATTAGGGGTTGCCCTGACCCCAGTCCAGCACCTTGCACTTTGCCTTACTAAACTCCATGAGATTCCCATGCACCCACTTCTTGAGCCTGTTTAGGTTCGTCTGGATGGCATAAATACTGAACTACTTTCGAACGCCTTTTTAAAAACATCACTTTACCTAATTTCTTCAAGAAATTCAAGAAAAACTGTTTTTCTTTCCAGGATGAGTTTTGATCCAACTATAACAACTTCTTTTTCTGCACCACTACTTTCTGAGCAGTATTTGGATGCTGGGATACAAAACCAACTTGCACTGAGTGTGACCACATGGCATGAATTTACTGTAATATACAGTGCCATTAATTATTTTAAATGTAGTAGATTGAAATTTCAAAGCATATCAAAATGTTTATTTATCAGTTTATAAAAATATGCAAACCATTGACCAAGCATATTGACTAATCCTAGTTAAAATGCAGCTTTTCTAAGATATTGGCAGAACAGCTTTCCTTCAGGAAAAATTGATAACGAAATAAATGTATAAACATGGCTGAGAACTAAACTTGCGCCAGAGAAGGAAAATTCAATACACTAAAAGAACTCAGCCTCCTCTTTCTGTGAATTCAGTTGGATGCCATTACCAAAAAAGATCAAATTGCTTATATTTTCTTTATGAATTACTGGTGTGATAAAGCAAGCACGTAGAAAAAGAGGTAGTTTCTCTTTTCCTATAACATTATATAGACCTATAACATTTATAGGTTATATAGACCTATAACATTTAAATCAATACCCTACAGTACTGATGAAAACACAGAGTCCATAAAATAGGTATAAATATTCCCAGGGATAACACTAATATGCATTAGGAAGCTTCCGAGCAAACCTATCTTTCTGAAGCATCGTCATATATAACCCCAATGCTGATAAACACTAGGTCACAATGTTTAAGATATGCTTACACTTACCCTGTGCTTAGTGGAAAAGATCTTTTGCAAAGAGTACCTGAGACAGAAGGCGGCAGGACTAAGCATTCGTGGTTACTTCATGCTACTCTCCCATCCCAGAAAATACAACATAGAATGATAGAATCATAGACTGGTTTGGGTTGGAAGGGAACAAAAACTGATCTAGTTTCAATCCACCTGCCATGGGCAGGAACACACTTTCCACCAGATCAGGTTTCTTAAATTCCTGGCCTTGAACACTTCCAGTGATGGGACATCCACAATTTCTCTGGGCAACCTGTTCCAGTGCCTCACCACCCTCACAATGAAGAAATTAATTCTAACATCTAATCTAAACTCACCCTTCTTTAGCTTAAAGTCATTACCTTCTCTCTCGTCACTATACTCTCTCATAAAAAGTCTCTCCTCAGAGTTCTTGTAGGCCCCCTTCAGGTATCGGAAGGCGTTCTAAGTTCTCCCTGGTGTTCTAAGTCTCCCTTCTCTTCCAGGCTGAACAAGCTCAGCTCTGTCAGCCTGTCCTCATACTGAAGGTGCTCCAGCCCTCTGATCATCGCTGTGGCCTCCTCTGGACTCATTCTAAGAGGCTCACATCCTTTTTAGAAAGAGATCCAGTGAGCCAGGGGGTGACCATTATGACAAGAGGATCTCGCAATCCTCAGCACCACTAGGCTCATAATAATTAAATCTTTGCACAACCGACCTTAAGCAACCTTTTCTTCAAAAAGTGTGCACTGCAGAAAGGGGATAAGGGTTGTGGACAGAAAAGTCCAAAGAGAAGCTCCAAACTATAGGGACCTTGCACATAGAAGATGATTTGTTTCACCAGTACAATGTGCACACATAAATACCAACATGAAATCAAGGCCAGCTTCAGAGGAGGGTGGACAGGAGGCAGCTGGATAAGAAATTGCAGTTGTTTCTTTAGATATTGTTCTAGATTGCCCATGACAATGAAAGCTCTGGGTAAAGGACACATAATTATGATTAATGGGAAACTTTTTTTTTCCTCATGGCACTGTAACATTCCTCTAATTGCAATAAGCAACTGCTGGCAATAAATCACAAATGAATTCTACTTCCAAAAGAATTTGTGTTGGGATATGTTAAAAGCAATTATCACTGAAAGCAAACTATATATTTTGTAAAGGGTGAAAGCTCAAGGTACTAGGACTTTAGAGTTCTAAAATTTTTCTACTTTAGTTTAGCAAAATTGTTTAATCCTTTCCACTTCAGTTCATTTCAATTCTTTAAATTCTGGTTGTTAGATTTTTTTTGTTTGTTTCTATTTCTTTTATACTGAATTTTTTTTTATTTTATATTGTATTTTTTGTATTTAGTTCACCAGATGTGCTAGATTTTTTGTTGCTTCCACTTCCCTAGACTTCTACTATATGTATCAAGGTGTATGTAGTGATTTGAGTTCTGGAAGTCCTTTGCCACATCCAAGCAACAACCTTTAAAGGGAATTAGCCCAGGAGCCAACCTTGGAAGAGTGCTGAGACTGAATTATCTTGTGTGTATGCACTCATACTTATGTTAGATCCTGAGCACATTCAGTGAGTAATGTCAAAGATAATTCATGTCACTAGTCCAAAGCAAATGATAATCTACAATAATGAATCTTTTGGGTCTTGTTTTTCCTGACTTTTAGGACATTATTTTAATGTTAAATATATTATTACAATGCCCAATAACATTAACTAGGAGGGCTGCCTGATGTTCCACATTACAGGACTGTGTTTTCTTGTTGCTAAATTACTAAATTCTGTCCAGTGGTGCTGCAATTTTCTGTCCAAGTTCTTAAGAGGGAAAGCAGGTCAACTGTTGATAGAAAGTGGCAGAGAAAATAATATTTTTCATGTTTAAAGCAACATTCTGGAACCTGTTTTGTGAGATATTCTAATGACTCATATTTTGCTGCGCAAAGTAGAGTTTAGCCAAGTGTCTGCAAAATGCTTTTTTTTTTACTGATTCTGTGAACATCCTCATAAATTTCAAAAAGTTATAAGTATAGGCCAACCTTAAGTCTGTCACCTCATGTTATCAGCATTATTGAAAAAATATGAAGTGCTACTGTAGTATTTTTTTAAAATCTCCTGTCTTGCTCAGAGCCTCAGAGGACTCTGAGGAAGAAGCCCCTGTAGGTGGGATATTTGTGTCTTTCACTGCAGAAGGTAGGTACTCAATCCAAGGGCTACAGAAAAGTAAGAGTGATTTTATCATCAGGAACTGCAAATAATATTTGCTCAAGCTGCAAAGCACCTGATAATGAACCAGTCACTTACACCAACTTTATCACACGTCACTAGTTAAGTGTTTTTCATTCATGAGGTATCCACATGCTTAAGACATGTGGGTATCAACACTCACAAACACAGATTAACTCAGAACATCTGAGCTGCTGCTGGGTGGATCAAAGGTCCATCAGATCCACTCATCTCTCTCTAGGAGTGCTAAAAGTGAATGCCAGTGGAAAAGGGTAAGAATAAGACAGCAGAAGTGCTACATCCTCCTTGTGACCCAGCCCCTCATCATTTCCTCACCCTTTCATTGAAAGACCGCTCTGAATACAAGAGTCATTCCATGTCAAGGAGATTAAAAAACCCAAAGTCCTAGACATAGCATTTTGAATGTTTAAGTTAGGTAATACTTTCATTTTAATCTCTGTGGTTTGATATCTATTAAGTAAGGATGATAACAATTCCTTCTATCACAAGGGTGATATGAAAATTAATTTAATCACCTGTGAGAAGCAGTAAGGTGTCATAGTGGTGAGTAGCATAGAAAAGCCAATGAAAGCATTATAGCTGCTTTTACCACACATATGAACAGCAGACAGTCAATAATGCATATAACTGACCATATAATGAGAAGCAAGAAAATGACAAAACACCAAATATCTCATGAATTGAGTTGCATTTTTTTTTGATTACTCAGTGAAGTAAAAACAATATAAGACCGTATAGGTAAAGTATAAAATTATTTATGCACGGAACTGAACCTAAGTCAAATGCAATCTTGACTTTTGTGCTTGACATTTCAGTCATAATAACATGGATATCAGGTTATTATGTATACATTTGAGCACATGTTGAAGACTCTTGGATTTGCTGTTGTTTATCTCCAGTTTTCTGTTTCATCCTGCTGTAGTACTACTAACAGCTGTTGATGGCAGACCATCAGAAATCTCAGACTTCAAATGCAGTGTGGCAGATTTGCCTCCAAGTGGTTAGTACACAGATGAAGAAGAACACACTCCATTTTGGTTATGATGCATGTATGATTAGCGTGATTTCCTGCTCATCCTCAAGATCATTGGAACACTTTGTTCACAGTCTCATTTTGATTAACTACTACTTTAATATAACCATGTTCTTGCTACAATCTCTGGTGCCCCTATATTGTACGTTTCTACCAGTCACTGTATGATTCCTATTGTCCACATGACTGTTGGACTCTGAAAGCAAAAGTGACAAAGCAAAACCTATAGAGCTATAAATATAGTGCTTTAACTATTAACAAAATAAAGAAAATATTATGAGATATAAAGTTGCTATACATATTATACAACTCTCATTTGGTAAAATACCAAAATGAACAGAAGTCTAAAAACGCTCAGGGACTATTAAAAATTTAACTAGAAATGAGAGAAAAACCTCTAACACTAGTCAGTAGTTGCTATAGTCTTCAGATGCCACACACAGTGCTAAGCTAAGCATGCCTCATCAAAGAAATGAGTCTCTCTGTGAAGGAATGCAGTAACAGAAATACCAGTTTACACGGCTTGTAGCAAGGCATGTTTTTTCCAGTATTAAACAAACTTAGAAGCAGATTTTATGTAGTTAGTTGAAACAGAAGCTGAAAAAAACCCTACACTTATTTAATAAATGTGAGTGACCTGGCAAGGCAAAGCTGTTAAAAATCACTGTGTATTGCAAAACAAAATCCCCTGTGAAATTCCTCCTCACAGAGCAAGACCAAGCCATGCTATTAAAATTTAAAATTCAGCCTCTCCCCATGCAGAAATATATATCTATAGATCTAGCAAGGCCAGGTAAAAATTTCTCATCAGTTACAGAGTTCTCCGTAAGCACAAACCAATTCCATAGAATAAGTTATGTGCTCCAATTGTGCTCCAACTAAAATTTTGGGAGGGGAGATGACTGATTGCTTTCTGCTGTTCTCATCTATCAACCATCTTCCCTGCTGTAACCACTCATCTGCTGCCATTCTCCATTGAGCAAAATGTGCTGCCTTTTCTCATCCTTTCCACAAGCTCTCCCCCTAACGCCAAAAGAATATATGTTTAAACTAACAAAAGCATTGCAAAGTCTGGACAAATCATAACAACTGAACTATAGAGTTTCTTAGGACAAAATGATTAACATGACATATGTTTGCATGTAGAATAATGAAAAATCAAATGCATAAGGGCATCTTTTGTATAAAGACTTTTCTTGTTAGCAGGAAAAATTGTGTATGATTTATTTGACTTAATGCAAAAAAACCTTGATTCCAAAAGTCTATTTTCTTGATCCTGATGTCATTACTAAAATTGGGATAGGACATGCCATAATTGCTGGCGCCAAGGAGGTGATTATATCACTCTGGAAATATTACAAAATGTGCAATCCAAGAGAGCAAAGAGAAAGCCCGCCATGTCTCATCAGTCCCATTTACAGATGAAAAAATGTCACTGTAACATTGCTGCTTTTGGAACAATGTCTTCAGCTATTTTCCCCTTATACCTTGTTATTTCATCTTGTGAAGTGTTCCCAGGAGAATCAACAATTTTGCCAGATAAAAACTACTTCTAAAGCAGTGCTTTTCAGCAAAACTCAGCCTACATACCCTGATCACGGCCACGCTGACCACACATGGCAGCGGTGCTGTGCCTTCCCAGCTGGCACCGCTGTAGATGCACCATCCATCACTGTGTCTAACCGGTGATTCTGGTGTAGAATTCATGGACAGTCTTTGGCTCTCAAGGAGAAACCTTAAGCAGATAGGAGGGGCCCCCAGGCAGCTGAAGGAGGGACAAATTATCAGGAAATCCTTTGTTACATTTGTTTCTTTTGTGAGAATAAAGTAGGATAAGAGGATACAAAAACCTGTTCTCTCACTGGATGAGTCATCCTGATTGAATCATTTTATCCCCTTTCGTGCTTACATTTCCCTACCTGCAAAATGGGAAGTTTGTAAAGTGCCAAGAGTTCTGATCCTTAAAAACAACCAAAACAAAACAAATAAAAAACTTCCTACGACCTACAATGAATACTACTGGGAGTAGTAATAAGAGCAGTAGATGTTTCAGAACACTGCTCTTTAAGAAAGTATCAAAAGCAGACATGGGTGAAAAAAAGAGAAATTCAGAAAATTTACTGGTTTTCCTCATAGAAAACATGTGAAGAAATAGGAAGAATAGAAGGCTTGCTTATTTACTTGTTTTGGTACATGTGCTTTTCAAGATCCTCTCCATAAAAATGGAAGAAGACTTTAGACCAGGTATATCTGTAAAACTTGCATGTAAAACAAAGGAATAATGGAGAATAAAAAAAAACACAAGGGGAAAGAAAGACAACAAAACAAACCATCAAAAAACAAACAGACACCCTTCACCAAACATTTATTATAAGAAATTTTATGAAAAAATGTTTAGAAAAATAAAGAAGGAAATCTTCTTTTCTCCAGGTGAGAAGCTGATTAGATTTTTATAAACTGTGGTTTTATTTTTTGCCCTGAACATATTGTATTTTATAAGACACAGAAAACCATGAATTCTCCTTTCAGACAGAATTAGATTGTTTCTTTGGTTTTGTTTGATTTTGTTCATTTTTTCAGAACAATAAAGAAAGGACTAAATAATTTTTTTTAAAAATGGGCAATTAATGCACCAGATGAAACATTACTAAGGTGTAAAGGAGAAAAACCTGGCAGTGGGTGAATATGTGTTTACCATACCCTACTACACAGCCCTGCCAGGACAGCATGTGGGCAAGCATCTCCTCCTGGGATTCTTGTAGTTTTGCATTAAAGAAGCCTTGTCAGTACATATCTTCCCACACTATTCTTTTTTTACCCCTTCCAGCCATGGCTTTTTGCCCACAGAGGAGAACCTGCCTATCCATGAGAAAAACAGGCTATTAAAAAAGATAGCAGGCTTGTGTACTCTTTTCCTCTTTGAAATTTTTCTGTGATTGTTAAAAGTAAAGACAATGAAAACAGAAACTAATTTATATCTGCCTTCTCTAATGCATGAATGAAGTAACATTGAGTTAAATACAGTTTTTGCTAATGAACTTCAGTGTCAACATAAAAGTGCAATTTAGTAAACATAAATTTTCAGAATATTCATGGATTTGTACAATTTCAGGGATAGCATGCTTCAGAAACTAAATGTTTGATAAAAACAAAATAAATTCCTCAAGGAGTATTTAAAGTAGAGAGGGAGGCAGAGAATTTCTGCTTATATTTCAGATATTAAAGTTCATATGGTTCCCTAGCACCTGAGAAGGTGAAATAAACAATTGTGGAAATATCTGTAGCATTTAAATATTCAAGAATTTTTGCATTGTGCAGTAATGTTTGTGACTGCCTCTATATTCCATCCTTTATGGGAAGCTGGATTTAATTTATTTTCCAAGCACCTGCAATAAAAAATATTGCAAAAGACCTGGTTCTGCAAAGCTTAATTTCAGGAAATGGGCCCTTTTCTTTTCCTTTAATGAATACAACATCTGAGGCTAGTTTAACATCAAATTAACTAGAAAGTAAGTCTGAAACCAGATGCTGGCTCTGAGCCACAGAGAGATAGCAAGGTCAAAGAGGTTCAGAAGTCTGCTCTCAAAATCACTATTCACCAGCATTACTGTGGGAAAATCCTAATATTCACACACTTGAAAAAGAGGAGCAGCAGATTTTTGAAAGCAGCTGGAAAGTTCTTGAAAACTAACTCTTTCTTCATTTTTGATTCTGGATTTCCAATTGCCAACGAGTATTAAAACTAAAATAAAATATTATTTTGAAGCAAAAGGCCAAATATTACCATGATCAACATCTCAAATAGAAAAAAAGAAAAATGGAGAAGGCAGAGAGAGCAGCTAGACCGTCTGAATGTTAAAAGAGTTACAGTGTTTTGCTTTCAGTTACAATGAATCACACAGAACTTCTGTTTCTAGTACTGGGAAACAATAAGATCATTACTACTGGTTAGGAAATCAATCCGTTTTAGGTAATGAAGCAAAACATCTGAAGAGCTACTGAAAAATGCATGCTTCCCATCCATCTAAACCCATGTAATGATACTAACAGCATAAATGCAAAGCAATATTCTACTTTTGAAATATATAATAGTAAGAAAGTTGTTAATGCACAATATCAGTACCAAAGTCATACGGTCATCTTACTAACGTGGGGGGAAACTGCTGGGGAGGGAAGTATTTCTGCGATGGAAAAGCTGTTTGGACAAGATGAAAAGCTGTGATGGCTTTACAAAATGTCATTTCCTAGTTATTCATTTCCAGCCTTTTTCAAGAATGGATATTCCAAGGAGAAAAATACATTGCTTCACAGCTGTGAACATCCTGCTTGCCAAAAATGCAAATGTAATTACTATCCGTGAATCAAAGAAAAAGTGTGGCACTGATGATAAATATGAGTAAGGCCCAACCCTGGCACATTCACCTCATCCCCGGGAGTCTTCAGGGCTGTGCTGGATGGGCCTGTCAGTAACCTGACCTGGTGGAGGGAAGTCATCTCTATCCATGACAGAGAGGTTGGAGACAGATGATATTTTAGGTCCCTTCCAACACAAACCATTCTGAGATTCCATGGCTTTATGGAAATGCAGATCTCTAGAGCTGAAACTCAGATTCATTTGGAAGGGCTCTCTGTGCATGTTTGTAACACCAAGAACATCGGCTACGAACTGACTGATACCAGGAACACAGTTGTAAGAGAAAAAATCCTTTTAATAGGCAATTGTGGTATTTGAATTGCCAAAAATGCTAAGACTTTATGAAGGCTGACGCCACCACTAGGGGTTCAAAGAGTGGTTTCTAATGTTTTCCCAGCTCACATCTCTGACCCTTAAAGAATGGAAAACATATGTCAGCAATTAAGTCACTAATCACAGTGTTACCAAGCATAAAAACAGTGCCTGTGCCAATATCAACTGAGTCGCTTAATATATTTTCTCAAATGTCCTGGACTCTACGTGGCATCAAACCTAAATAGTCAGTTTGGTCACACTGAAACCTAGGCAAGCATATATCTTTCCTTAGCACCATGGAGTTCAGAGCAGATGGCACGGAGGTGACTATCATGTCTTGACTAATGTCAAAAGGGACATTAAAAAAAAGACCAAAACAGAGAGTACCTTGGCCAGTGTTCCCTAGAGGATAAAACAAAAAATAAGCTTTTGCAGACTAGGCTGGAAAGGGCGCAGCTTCAATATCACTGAGCCAGCCAGCATCATTTTCCAGCTCATTAAATGAAGGGCATCTGAACAGTTTGCTTGAGAACTGAGACAGAATAGGTTGAACTTTTTAAAAGTAATTAATTATGCAACAGTAGTGCCTATCTCTGATCATCAGCAAGCTTAGACCAAGGCGTCCCATTGGCTTTGATCCATGTATTCTGTTCTCATGCCTTTCAAAAATATTATAACTTTTAAAAGACCCCTTGTGCTGCATATATTTCTCCTTGAATATTGTAATTTCCCACATACACACCCTCTGTGTCAATTACTCCTTGATTCTTGACAGATTTCCTCTATGTGTGGGTACAAATGAAAGATTATTATCACCAGGATTTCTTGTAATAACAGGTAACAGTGGTAAGAGCCTGGTACACAGTTTTACTGTCCTCGGGTTCTAAATCACAGATTTCTTTCTATTGTGAAGCACATTTTGAACTGCCAGAAACTAAAGGCAGACAAAACTATCAAATCAGGCCTTAAATATAATAAAGAGAAGGAGAAGGTAACAATCTAGTCACCGCTTTGGACACTGACTGTCTCCCAGAGCTAGTGGAGTAGCTGTAGAAAGGGTCACTGAACATTGAGAAGTAATACCAAAACTTTGGAGGGTTTGGGATACTTACAGCGCAGGTTTTGGTGTATCGTGGGCTGCTGACTAGGGAAACACTACATTTCAAATTTTAAAAGTCTGTTTTCTAAAGCACAAGAAAATAACTGAGAACTATGAAAGGATATAAAGACACAGACAAAACATTCACTATCCAAGACATAAACCAAAGAACAGCCAGAGTGACTTGAGCAGAATGTTTTTCCCTTATCACAGCAACAGCACACATCTACCATCTCATTATCTTATTCATGCAGAGGTTTATACTGCAGAATAAAGGCAGAAAAGAAGGGAAATTCATTGTTATTCAATCTGAACAGAAACAAGTCACAGTAGTCCCTAACATACACCCAATTCTCTTTTCAGCCCTGCTGCTGACAGAACACAATCAGGACTGGGAAACAGTGGGTATTAAAGGGTAAATAAACCTAAAGAAATTTAGAGAAGGAAGGAACAACAGCTAGGATATGAGCAAGGAATGAAAAGCTATTAAAACCCTATTGTCTGCTGCTGTAAATAAGCATTTACTTAATTTATAGTATAGACTTTTTTTTTCATTTAAATGAACAGTTGTTCCCAAGTAAACAAGATTCCAGGACTGAGAAGAGTATATTTGAAACTGCAAACTGTATTAAATTAATTTTTTGATGTCCAGGTGGTTGAATGACTGGCAAAAAGAATAGTAGGAAATCAAATTATTATAGTTTATATATTTCAATTTCAGATTTCAGCACTATTTTAAGACTAAGGTAAAGTAAAATTGAAGAAGACATAAAGAAAACCCAAAACTCATTTGGAAGCATTAACAACATCTCCATAAATGTTCCTTTCAACCTAGCTGCCTGCTGCAAACTACTTTCAAGCCATGCTATACAGAAACATGCACAAATGGAAGCGTGTTTGTACATTTTTAATGCTTTCACATCACTGAAAATGCTTTGAAGAAAACCTGTGATACAATGAAAGTGGGTGGGAAAAGGGCCTTCATTCTTCAGCATCAGCAAGGGATCCCTTCAGGGCCTTAGTCCCATTTGCAGCCTGTAAGAACATATGGTGGGTTTTCCCCCTCGCAGTTACTGAGCTTCTCAGAGTAACTCTGTGTGTTTTGGTAGCCAAAATAAGTATGCAGGGAGTGCAACAAGGGACTAATATGGGCTCTACCACTAAAAAACATCTGCTGATGAGTATAACCAGAACATCTACCAGCTGAGGTACTGATGTTGCTGCTGCTCTCTCGTGACCTGACATTTCCATTTGTCATAGGCAAACACTTTCCATTTTACCCTTATTGGGTCTGTCAGAGGTAGCTTAAATAGAAGCCTCACACTCTTACTGCAAGCTAGTTAGCAGGCCTGCAAACTTCTAAATGTTCATCTTTACTTCATCATATTTCTCTCCACAAAATGGGGCTATACCTGCCAACAACTTTTTTTTAATTTAGTTTCAATTTTAATAGATGAAAAATAATGAAAAACTGCATGCAGGAATTGGACAAAATCTACCCAGCATCTGTGAAATGGCATTTCACTCTATCGAATGTCCCTCCTTGGTATTTCCTTTTTCCTGTGTACATTTCAACACCAGCAGATAAAAGCATTATCGCACCATCTTTATGCAAAACATGCAAAGTAAATATACGTAAGAATCAAGAACAAGAAGTAACTACACAAAAAAAAAATTCTTTTTTTTAAAAAAGGTCCCGAACATCACTTGGCAAAACATGAAAAAACATTTTTTTATAGATCACCCAGGGAAAATTAATAGCACAGGTTTGCACAGATGTCTGAACTTGGAGGCCAGGCTCCCCAGCAGCCCCTGGGGAGAGAGCTCAGAGGAAAGTTGAGCACCTGTCTGTGTTAGGATGTCATTTCTGACTTTCTGAACAGCCCTCTGGACTTATATGAATTCCCCTGTTGACTATGCAAGCATAGGTGAAGGGATTGTCTTAGAATGGTGAGAGTTTAAAAACAACGGCTCTTTTCCTCAACTTTTAATTTGTGAAATGTACAACCTTTTCTGTAGTCACTAAATCTTTAATTTTAAAATGTGGAAGCTGGGAATGTCACATGACTATTAGACTTGAGTGGATAAAAATTACTCAAGCTATACCAAGGGGGAAAACAATTGAAGATACATTTTTATGAAAGAAAAATACTTGACTGGAACAAAAGTTAGAGTGGGGAAAAGGAAAAAAAGTATTTATGCATACAGTTTAATTCAGACACCCCTTAGGATGGCATGAAACGAAAGCAGCAAGATTAAATACTTGTAAGACCAGGCCGTTCACTTATGAAAGTGTGATGCACTTCACTTGGTCTTAAAGAACATGAGTGCAGGCTTTATCACACTGCGGCTTCTCACACTAAATATGAAGATGTATAACTTGTGAGAAGTAAATAAAATTTTTGGTTCACTGGACACACTCAGAAAATACACAGATACAAGCGAGAGAATTTATGTTATACTGTATAATATAGATGATATATTTTAAGGAGATATGCATGTTTCCAAAAAAGGACTTTTGACTGACTTTATGGCCATCACACATCTAAAGTGCAAATATACTAAAAGGATTAAACTGATTAGAACATATTTGTATTCATGATACAGCAATAAGGGTGTCAAACAGCAAAGGAGATGTTAAACAAGGAAGGATGAAAGCTGCAGTAACACAATTGCTCAGTTTTAGACATTAAAACACCTATTTTATATCTAGAAGTTTTGAAGGCAAAAATTGAAACCAGTATTTTTGTCTTTAAGTGAAGGTAAAAGAACTGTTAACTGTTTTGTTGCCGTCTTGCAAAGGTAAATTTTAATGGCATTCAAATGATGAAGGCTGTTTGTAACTCAGCTGGAAAGGAAGATTTAAATTCAAATAAGAAGGACAGAAAAAGTGAAAACAGGGGTAAGTAAAAGTAAACTAGTTAGAGCGTCTGAACCCAATAATAGGCATATATATAGGGCTAGGACAAGAGAAAAATAGATGTTGGTTAAGTCAAGGAAAGACCACATATCACTTGAAAGCACGGCTCACAAGCTTAAAATTACTAAATGTGGAAACGTCTGAGACAATAAAGATGATTATGAATATAAAGCTCTGACAAGAAGATGATCTTATATAACTGATCTTGTGTAGGGGACGCTTCAGGGCAACCAAGGAGCTTTCGTAGTGGCTGGCTTTTTATTTCCCAATATATACCTCTTGGAAAGAATTTCCTAAAAGCTCTTGCTGTAATCTGCCGTGATGTGTGTGGGGGTGGATGCTGGCAGCAGCTATGAGACGTAGTACACCATCACGTGGAATTAGTCACTGGGGTTCCAAAAGCAGCCTGTCACAGTGTCAGAGGGTTAACTGGCATCATTACAACATCATCCCACCAGCTCCCAGGGCAGGACAGCAAGCACCAACATGCAACTCCTTGCCATGTGTTGTCTTGTACTGTAGGAATGCAGCATTTTTGTCCTTTTTTTTGAAACATGTTGTGGGTACACACTATAGAGAGATTTTTTAGTGGGGTATTATATAACTGCATATGGTAAGTTCTTCAAAATTTAGATAACTAACCAATAAAATTACCTCAAAACTGAAACTTTTCAAAAACACACAAAATGTTTACAAATATTAAAAGAAATTTAAGGATAAATTTCAGAATTACTGAAAGGATTTTTCATAAAAATAAATCCCTTTTATTCTAGTCTAACCTGAATTTTTATTCAAATAGTTTATTTGAATAATGATTACTGAACTGAAATAGAGCAAAATGGAACTGCAAAACTGAAATTTTTTTAATTGATCTGTACTGGATTTATTTTCAGATGTCTGAAAAACAAAAAGGCTTATTAATGTTTCTGAAGGAATCTTCTTTCTTTTTTTTTTTAATGCTTAACACTTTCATAGAAGGGGAAAAGTGTTTCTCAAATAACTATAGAGAAAACTATTTTCAAATTAGTGTGTGAGATTTTAGTGTATTAGTATTTGAGCATATTTATAAAGGCACCACCAAGTGCCGTTATAAAACTATCAAATGAAACAGAGAAGCAACTAATTTAAGTCATGAGTTCCTCTCTGTGCTTCTCAAATCCTCGAAAATTAGGTCAGATGAACAAATTTGTTTCTGTCATTTAGCTTCTAAAACTGTTCTGTCTTTTTATACCTTACAGTCTGGAAAGCTTTCATGATTTTTGATGAAATAAAAAATATTTAAAAGGTCATATAATATCATACTATGCACCTATCTAAGTCATGAATGTCCCTATCTTCACAGTAACAGCAATGGTACCAAATAAAGGAGTGCAGAAATCTACTTCTGGTTTTGTAATGTGACTTAAGAAGCATGCTCTAGTGCGTATTAGAATCTGAATTAGAAGCCACCACAGCTGAAATCTGATGGGAATCACAGTAATGAGATTGAGTCATTTGTGTTGTCATTGGAATGATGATGTAACTGTTTAGTGATTTCATGGCTGAGAATTGACCTCACTTTGACTGCAAGGTTCTTCCAATATCATATTTAGCCTAAGTTGTTGGTTTATTTTTGCTTTTGTGCTCTAATACTCTCTATCCCATACTGGACTTCCCTTATTTTATGTGAATATTCCCCTTATATTACAAGATAATAGTAAAACTACTAAACATTAAAGCATGTACTCTGCATAAGCTAAATTACTTTCATCAGAAAGAATTAATCTGGCTATATATGCACACTGCAGGTGTCCACATACAAGTTAGATCTCATTAATATGCATTACTTACATTGAGTGGAGCTGAGGCTGATAAAATCAGTGACATCAAGAGTACCTCTCTTTCTGAGGCAGACATCTAAAACAGGTCACAGACATGTCACACCCTGACAGCAAGTATTTCTCTCCACCAAGAGCATGAGGTTACTAGATCAGGTATGATAAAAATCTGTCCAGATGAGCTGAATCCCACCTATTATGTCTTACACTGCAATTGTGCTTCTCAGAATAGAAGGTAGGAAGTAAGGCAACCCCTCGTTGTCGAACTAAATACAAACAACTCTTTCAGACATGATGTAATGGAAGGTAGAAAAGGGAGAAGACTTCCATCATGGTATCTCAACATCCATCCAGGTTGGGACTACCTTCTATCCTCACTTGAACCAGCTGTAAACCGGCTTTTGGTCATTCAGGTTGAGCTGTCAAGTGAACTCCCTGTGAAGCTTGCTGTCCTCTCCCTTTTTTAACTAGGCACAGACACTGAAGTGCCACATCTTCACTGGGCCTCATGGGCATTGGATTTGAACAGAGCTTTGTCCACAAGATGTGCTCAGGGAGAAGGTGTGAGAACTGTGCTGTAAAGACAAGATTATATTTTCAGGAAAACTGAAAAAGGATTGTTAATACACTCAAGTGAGTGGCAGATGACTACATTGTGTGCTTGCGTGTGGTGGAGAAAGAGTATTACATGTGTTTATCTGGATGTAGCTTGAAAGAAAGTATCTCTGAGGCAGTGCCTTTCTTTACTGGAGTCAAACTTTGCAGTTTGTTCTGTTTGGCATGGTTTGCAATACTTGTTTGTTTAAAAAAAATCCCTTGTTATTTCTAGACAGCAGTTCTTACCACATTAATGTTAAAGCAACCAGATTTTATGTTGGCAAGTCTAATACTTGTGCTCTACAAAAATACAGAGATGGGAACATGCCAAAAGAAATGGCTCTAAAAAGCAGTAAAAATTATTTAAAATCACTAGCTCAACTTGAAATGGCAGTCAAAAAAGCTACACAACAGACTGGACAACATCAGCAAAGGTGCTGAAAAAAAAAGCAGGCATAACTTTACCACTGTGTGAGAACTTTGGTGTGTTCACATTTTGGGTAATGCCTGCCTTCTGGTCACTGTATTTCAAGGACCCAGTAGTCTTTGAGGAAACACAATGAATGGGAACTAAAATGATCAAGGGATGGGGAAGTAGCCTGTTTAGGAAAATATAAGAAGGCTACAACTTTTCAGTTTCTACAGGAAAAGGCTGAGGAGGTTTTAACTGAACTTACAGAATCATGGAGCTGTTGGATAAGTGAATGCAGACTCTTTCACGAAATGCCATAATGACAGAACTAATTTTAAAGCACAGTAAGGAAAGTGGCTTTCCTACATAGGCAGAAAGGTTGTCAGAAGGCTGTAGTGGAAGACAATTTACCAGCAAATTCAGAAAAGAGATTAGGCAATCTATAGACAAACAGGTACATAGATGATCTGAAAAGCAGAAGGCCAGGATGAACCCTGTAACATCCCTAATACACCACCAGTAAATGCTGGGCAACATGATGAGAACGGACTGCAGAAACTAACCAGGGACTCAGGTATTTCTGTTGCGGCAGGTGATGATAGGATACTAGGTTACAAAAACTATTGGCCAGGCCCATTAGGACATGTCTTATTCTTTTAGAAAATAGACTACTTGATCCTTCCAAAACCCACCACACTTCATCGAAAAAACTGCATTTTTTCCTCTTTCATTTTGTAAAAATAACACTGTTTAACATATCACACTCTGGAAAATGGTGTCATGCTGACTCTGCAGACTTTCCTATTAGCCCTGAACAATAAATAAAAGCATATATACCACCTTGAATTTCTATGGTTGTCATGATTTGAGGCCTATACTGCTTACAAAAGCCTATTTTTCTTAATGAAGTCACCTACGAATTCAAAGTCAGACTTCATGTAGGAAAACTCATCTATAGCTTGCAGGCTTTCCTCAACATTCAGAAATCCCACAATTTTACATATGATTCTTGGTACTACAGTCCCTGCCTATGAGTTTGGATGATGTGCAGCTTGCATTGGACTTTTCCAGTGTGCTCTATTCAATACGTTCAACTACTAAAAGTGCAATTGGATATTATGTGAGGTCCCAACCCTCTTTTTTTTAAGAGTAGTTTCGTAAGATATGGCAACAAAGGACAAGTAATATCACCAAAAATGCCTCACACAAATAATCATAATACTGGAGAGGAAAAGAGATTCACCCAACACAGAAATAAAAAACCTTAACCTTTTAACAGCCAAGTGATATGAATTTTGTTAATATTGTCCACAGTTACACTTACCTATGTTCACATTCCCTGCCCTGTAGACAAAGATTCCTTCAAGTAATACCTGGTTTTGGCGTTGATGTCACCAGCACTGGGATTCCCAGTCTGAAAGTCAGCAGCTACCTTCAAATATAGGTCTGATAAAAATAACCTGTATGTATACAACTCATTCAGTATCATTTATTGAATACATTCTTCATCTTTGTACTGTCAATAGGCTTGCTAGCACCAAGGGATTAACCAAGGAACTGAATGGTTTTGGGATGGCCAATCCCTAAGCAGTGTGATGTGGCTACAGCTTCCTCCTGTCAGACGGGGCTACCAAAAGACTGGGTTGTGCTTGTTGCAGAGTTCCACTTCATGGTACCTTTAAGTCAGGAAACCAGTGCAGCTACCTGAGCTCAGCACAGCTGAATGTCAGCTCATTCTTTTGTTCTAGCTCTTCTGCCCCAGAAACGCCATCCACTGATGTCAAGCCACAAGTATTTTATTGTCTCCACTCAATAAAACTTTCATTTAGCATCCATCTTGTGATCCGCATATTAAGGGTCATGGAAAGTCCATACAAGAGATCAGTTTTGTCCCACTTATCTATAAATATGTCATAGACTGAGAAATCCATGTATGACAACATCCTTCAGTAATTTCCAGTATACTGAACTTAATCATACTGCAAACATGCAATATCATCCCTTCTAGAACTAGGTAAGAACAGATGCACTGTTCTACATAACACTACAGACTGAATCGTTGAAGACCTCTGCTCTCTGGGCCACTAGACAGGCTGTGCCCTTTTCAGAGCAATCAAACACTAAAGGTCCAAAACCCAGAAAAGCCCGAACTACATTACAAAAAATGAATAAAACCCAGTGATTCCAACTCCCAAAGTAAACAGGTAACTATCTCTAGTCGCATCATGCAGAAAGGATTGTGGCAAAAAGCTGACAATACTCCTGAGGCTTATATCTCTTTTGGCTAGTTACATGTATCATGAAAAACAAAGGCAATTCTAAAATCTGATCAGCTGCACCATTTCCAGCCAGTAGGTTCTGCCCAACAATCCAGGCTGCTTGCTTGACTTGCTATCAGTTCCTCATTTAAACTTCTAAAATTTTAATTCAGTTAGTCCAAATAACTTTTTTTTCTAAGTTGAAACTTTTCTTTCACTACAAAAGGAAAAAATCAACAGAAATATGACATTTTCTGTGAAACACTATACTGCTTTACTGTTAAGTGGCAAATAGTCTAGAAAATATGGATCATATTCTCAGTTAAACAGTTGTACTCCTGTCTCAGCCAAAGTTTAATTTACCGTGATTTCCTTACTCCCTTATTATTTCTTCTCTGGAATAAAAAGACACATCAATTGTCTTAGCTGAAAAGACTGCACAATCATTTATCCCTTCTAGACTATTCTCCAGAAGATTTATGATATAAAACCATACTTCACAATCACACCCTGAACTGAGGAATGAGTGGCAGTGAGTGGTAGAAATGACCAGCATCAACGTAACAGGTAATAACCCTTATGTAAGTCACTTTCTTGTTTTGCATAAATACCAACCATGTGCATAAATACCAACCATGTGTATAAATACCATTTACTTCAGTCACCATAACATCAGGATAAATTTTCCAAGGTATATCAGAGAGAGAAGGTTTGCTTATAGACCCTACCATCATGCTAAACATCAGCCATCCCCAACCCAAGCAGCTTTAAAAGGGAAGGCATCAGCACAGCCTGGGCTTGCCTTCATCAGCTCAAAGTCAGCTGGGGTACCCATCACAGCACATCACCAGTAGAGACACCCTTTGAGTGCTTTGTAATATTGATACTGAAAAGAATATAATTCTTTCACCACACACATGCTTTTACACTGAACTTACTGTGTCTTTTGGACAGAGAGTGAGTGTGATTTCAGGGCACCAAGAGCAGAGGTTTTTCTGTCTTGTCTTTACATCTTTTCTGTCCTCTCACTGGTCTCTGTGTTTGGAGCCTGATTTCTGATTTTCATGGAAGCTTTGTTCACATGGGAAGTGGTACAGGAAATCCTGGGATCATTTTTTCTCAAACCCCTGTAAGAGGGGTATCCATACTTTAAAACAGTCCTGTCACTGAAGTCTCTGTTTCCCTGAGACTCAACTTCTCCTTCCTCCCAGGCACGCCTGCTCCTCTTACATAGAGTGGGATCACTATGTTAACAGATTCAGCAACAAGAATTACGTGGTGTAGCTCTTCCTGTCTCCTGGCTTGAACATCTACCAGTGCTGCTGATTTAATCCTGATTTAATTTGTCCCTAAGCATTCGTATTGTGGCAAGACTATAGTGTTGCTGTTCTCTCCCAGGGGACTGCAGGAATGTACAAACCCACAGATTCAGGCAATAAGGCACATAAAATGAAGTCAAGCAGATGGTTTGGAAACTGGTCCTGCTCAGGCCCACCTTGAAGGCTCCTGGCTGGGTGGCGTGGGTTGGGTGGGCTGGCCTCAGCTGCCACCTCCTTGGAGGTGGCCAGGAGCTGAGCTCGGTGTGGGCAGGCAGCAGTTCCCTCCCACTCTCTCTGATCTCTGCACCCCGTTTTCCCTCTGTTTGGGACAGGGCCTGCCTGGCTTTGCTCCACACCACCAGAGAACAGCATGTGCCTTTCCAGCAGCCTTCAAGTATCTTCCTGAGAGCTACCTCTGAGCTCAGGTAGTGTTCCCAAACAGCAAGGTAGCAGAGGACTCCCAGTTTACAACCAGCAGAACAGGTATTCTCAGATATCAGATTAGCCTTATAAGTAAAGGCAACAGCAACACAAGGCAGGTTATTTTAGACAGAATATTTGGTGTTCAAATCAGACTGCAACTATCAGTTACAAGGATTTTTTTTCTTTTAAACTATTTTTTTCCTGTGAGAATTAATGGAGGCAGCCAACAAAAACAAAAATAAACAAACAAAAAAAAATTAGAAAGGCAGACTTAATCAGAGGTACTGATTTATTTGCACAGTTGTACGTAATAGCTAAGGTATGTATGCTTTATCTCACTTCCTTGGAGACACCCTGCAGAGTGTAGCACTTTAGCAATATTTAGTTTACCAACATGGTATTGCAATTTTATAAAGAGATAGAGACACTACTTATTGCATTTATTTCAGCAAAACTCTGCCCTAGTAGTTTCTGAGAACAACTAGGACTACTCTTTAGCTTGAGCAGTGTACTTGTTTAATTTCCTTTTACTACACAATTGTTTCAGTAAAAGATGACTGGAAGAAATTACTAACTGCTTTAACAGTAATACCGACATGGCTTTAACTCAGAGCCAAAACTATCTGAAAGTCTTTATTAGGCTAATGTTCAATTAACTGGATGTATTTCCTCACAAAGAACTGTATTTAGTTACTAGTCTATCCCCCAGTAGCACATCCGCCATTATATATAAAAAAGCTGTCTTTTAAAATACATCATTTTATACCTGTAAAATACACCTCTGAACAATTAGTCTATTATATGTTTATTAAAATTATGGTGGTTTCATTAAAGACACAGAGAGAAGAAAAAAATGTGGGGGACATTAAGAGAGTAAAGGGAATTTATTTCTCATACTTCATAGAAAGCTGTCCTGTCAGTGCCTATCAAGCTTTAAAAAGCAGCATAAAGGTCTCACAAGAAAAAAATAATATTCAAAAGACAAAACTTTGCTGTTTGCTAACTGAAAAAATCTGCAAGAAAATCATACAGACAGATCAATATCGCAGGCTACTTCTGCTCCTCTGCGCCTCAGAGAGGAGGAGAAACACATGAAGCATAACACAGCACAGTCTCACACATGCTGCTACAAAGTCTGCTGCTTCCCGGGACACATGTCTACCAGTCAGTCTATTTATGCAGCAAAACTACATGTAAGCATCCCAAAATAGCTCACACAAACTATAACTTCATTTTACTCTCCAGCCTCCAGAAACTCAAGTTTTTTGTTATGATTTCTCTTACTGAAATAAGTTTACTGAAGATTTTCAGAAGTTATCTCCAAGTGTAAGGATTGAACCTGACTGCTGAATGGGAAAAATCTATGTAATGTGTCACAAAAAGTATGTAAAGGGTTCTCTTTTAAAAACTTATATACACTGAATTTTACAATAAACAGCAACATAATTTTGTTTCTTACTAAAAATTGTGAAACTCAACAGCTGAACATCTTCAATAACCATGCAAAATCTATCAAGTCAAAATTAAAGCCTGTGACTTTCTTGGGACATATCTCTGTGTCATAATAGGAAGGAGAGCCTGAAAGAAACTAACGAGCCACATTACCACATTGCGTCGGCAGTCCTTAAGGAGCTGGTAGATCGGGATCTTGGCTTCATAACAATGCTCATTTCGAAAAATTCCTTCAGTATTGCTAGCAGTCAGACATCAGTTGTCCTTAAAAAGCTCATTCTCAAAGTACTCCATTTCAAAGTACTTTTTAAAATCCTCTTCTTTTTAACACACTCCAAATCCGTCTCGTGTAAAAATCCAGGCTGTGGAGGAGGAATTCTAACATGCTGCAACTCCTTCCTTTTTCATGCTGAGTTTACTCTAGCACTGTGCTGTTCGGAAATGACAGTGCTTTTCTCTTCTGTCTTGTATTGCCCTGGGAGGAACTAGTCTATTTTGAACCTATTCTCCCTTCAGGTCACATGAGAATGAAGGCAGCTGAAAAGAGTCTCTATCTCTTTCTTGCAGTTTGATAACAACAGGTTTAAAGGTCAATAACATTAAAAAAAAAAAAGAAAAAAAAAAGAAAAAAAAAGGAAACAATACTTATGGGTAATAAATGAAAGGAAAGGATGAATGTAAGTTACAGTAACGTTTCTGAGTTTGCAGGGAAATTCCACTTAGAGACATGCTAGACAAATTAGTCTCTGTGGAGTAAAGAAAGGAACAAAGGGTTTTTTTATTCCAAGTCAACTAAAACCCTTACCCAGAAATGTAATTCTTCCCTTTCTCTTTCTCCTAACACTTGCTTAGATACTTTGAATAAGAACTATTGTCTAACTTCAAACTAGAAAGTGTTCCCTGTCTGAAAGTCATTCAGAACACTGAGGGGAAGTTAAGTAAAAATGAAATTCCTTGTTGACTGTTAAAGTCAAACACACATACAGATAGTGATTGTTATTAATCACTGAAGGACAAAATACCTTACTTGAAGAACTACAACATGATGTCCTTTCTGCTCTACTGCAGATACCTTTTCCTGTTATAATAATTACAATAATAGTTTATGCATTATCAAAAAAATTGCCTTTATAATATCTAGCCAAAAAAATATTATAAAAACTTTGGGAGTTAATTCCTATGTTAATATATTTGGCAATTTCACCATTAAAAGAGGAAAAAATGCAGTGTAAAAAATAGGGATTATATTGTTTCATTTATACACTTTTGCAAATGCTCTGAACTGTGTTAGAATTGCTTTTAAACTGAAAGAACAAATTTATTGCTGAACAAGTGTTTACATGCTTAATAGCCATTCCTTTGCAGTCTCTACAGGTGTTGCAGTACATTAGTTTTGATGGCAGTGCATCTAGATTAATAATGAAAACAAGCACTGAAGATTGCATTTATAAAATTTATATAGACTTGGCAAATGGAAGGAAAAATGATAAATAGATTACGCATCAAAAGATCACAAAATTTATCAAACTGGAATGTGTGTAAGGCTCTCTACAACCTTTGCACTTTATTTTATAACAGTACAATAAAATGCATTACCAACTACACTGTATATCACCAGGAAAGATCCTAACTGCCCTGGAGGCTTTTGCCAGTGATCTGCATATAAAGTGTTCCACAACAGCAGAAGGAGTGTTAATAACATTTCTTGCTCTGTGTTCTGTTCTTCATCTTTTCTGGCACTTATCTCTCAAATATCACTTAAGTGACTTGCAAAAGACCTTTTGTAAGAGTCCTATGCAATCAAAAAAGTTAACTTCAATGAACGGAAAAGGCATCTGTGGTAAATTTAGCTTGAAGGGTCATACAGTCATGGGACCTTTAGTAACAGTTGGGTCTGTCACTGTGGAGGTCACACATCTATAGAAGTGCACATAAATCAGGCACCATGTTGTGAAATTTTTTATTCCTTTAACAGATGGAACAGGTCATGAAAAAAGAAAACCAGACAAAACAGAGGTCCTAGATTGTTACAGAATACCTGGCCATGTTAAAGGTGATTTTTTTAAAGTTTGCTTGATTATTTATTATTTATAAATATGAGCATTATTCCAGTTTTATGTAGGAACACAAAATGAAGGAAAACAAAGCTTTTGACAAAGTTTTTTGTAATACCATACTGAAATAGAATATTCGAAGCTATTTCTGCTGTGCCACAAAGTAAATATCCGAGGACAGTCTGTTCTCAATAGTTTGTCAGACAAGATGCTGCCTCTTGCTTGTAGTTGTTAGAAATATAACTAGAAATATTAACACATTTAGACACTAAACACTACTATGCAATATAAATACACTCTAGTTGCAGGTACTCAAATATTTGAGTCGGTGTTTTTCAATACGAATTCAGAAAAAAAGTTCTCGTGGGTTCGCAGTTCTCCATCTTATTAACTAAATACTAACACCCACCATGAACATGCTTGCTTTCTTAGTCTCCATCCTCAGCTCCTTAGAAACATACTCCTGTTCTCCAAGTGCCTATTAACTTCACCTATTATGAAATATATATTAAGCAACCATACTTCAAGTGGCCTAATCAGAGCCTGTCTTAAGGTAGCAACCTTAGAATCACAGGCTTCCCACAAAAAAGGGAGTCTATCAGTAGAAAGGAGAGATCACAGTCCTCCAGGGAATGTTAGTTTTATCTGAAATTCATCAGTTGACTTTGTCGAAGCTAAACCAAAGGAACCTCTTAATATTCATTGTGAGAAAGGCCAGCCTCTTTCTAGAGAGGTTTCTAGAGAACCCATTTGATGAACTTTGGCAATTAAAAATAGCTTCTAATTCATACATAAAATCTGTGTGCTACAATTAACATCAAATGCAAATTTGTTTTTTATGTAAAGATAGGAGCATACCAGTCCACTGTGCTCATAGATGATTATGTAGTATTTATTTTTGTATCTGGTATGGGGTAAAATAATAAAAACTCCCAATTTCTCATAATTTGAGGAATTAAGAGGAAAAACAAAATTAAGGAAAATTAAGACAATAAATAGAGAAATGACTATTGTTTAAATAGCTGATTTGTGCATGTAACCCTGTAAATAAAAACAAAAGAAAAGACACCCTTTATTTTTTTCCTTTCCGGAATCATTTTATTTTTTAGGGTGGCAGGAAAAAGGCTTTGGAATAGAAGTCTTGTTGGGATGCCACCACATTTAAGGCAAGGGTTGATTGTATAATAAAAATAATGAAGAAAAGATTTAAAATTAATGAAAGTACTAAAAGATGGATGCATTCAGCACTACTATATACACTAATAACAAAATTAGCAAGAAAAGTAACAATATTTTTTATCTGCATGTATCATCAACTGAGGTTTTAGCTGTATAGGTAAATTGTCTAAAGAAGAAAAGATACAGAAAGAATTAAAACACCAGTAATAAAAAGTGTGCTGGATTCAGCCCACTTTGAGTATGCTTACCTCTTAGTTACTTATCTTCAAATTAGTAACTAATTTAATTAAACCAGTGCACAGAATTGAATACTAAAATGAATTGCAAAAAGCATGGCTTAGGGAATGAGGTACAGGACTGACTGTTCTCTTCCATGCTTGGCAACATCTCTTTCTTGAGGTTACGGAAAACTTGCTTAAACATTCTGAGTTTTGTCTTCCTAGTTTGTAAAACAGACTATAACCCACACAATGCTGCTTGAAAAGCACTTGGACATCAAACTGATGAAAAAACAAGGCAATAAGTGCCAGGTTATTGCTGCTCTATGCAAGCTGAAGAAATGGACTCACAATCTCAAGCCTTCAGACATAATGACTGGGTTCTTAAGTGTGGTGTTTGGAATACACATTAACAAATGAAAGCTATAAAACAATCTGCTGCCTTCTGATATGCAATCTTAGTTTCATCATTTTATTTTCAAGTAGGATAACCAAAATATCTTTAAAAACTTGGAGCTGGGCTCATTCACTCAGGACTATCCCTGTTATTGTTTAGTTACTGTTGCGTCTGGTCTTGCTCACAGTTTGTATCTTTCCTTTCTTCATATATACTTTCCACTTTACACATTTATATGAAATATAGTTTTCAATAAATAAAGAATATGCATTTAAACTTGAACCCACACTTTCAAATCTGTAGGAGTACATATGCCACTGTAGGATAAAATTTTTCACAAACTAAGCTCCGTACCAATTAGTTTCATGAACCTCTGAGTTGCACAGTTCATTCTAGTTCATCCACAGAACTAGATTATCCTCTTATTGTCCTGTGCTGCATAACAAGCTGAAGGACTGAAAAGATTAACAAGATGTTCTTATATTACCTGCATGAGTGGGTCTGAGAACTAGTAACGCAGGTCTAGGTTCAGGAGACGTATCTCTCAAAAACAAGTATTAAGTCAGAGAACTGGAGAAACAAATTTTTGACCCACCTGAAGATTTTGCCACTGCTCAACATAGCAAATTTTTTTTAAAAATATTTTTTGTAGGGTTAGAATTCCAGGGAATTAAACTTTGCTATTAATTTCTAGGTAACGGCACATTCCCTTTTGACTGGAGTTCCTTTAGCAAAGAGGAAAAAGTTATACATAACTGCATAAGTAAAAGAACTACAAAATGTAATAATAACTAGAGCATAGTTATTCTTAAGAATGCAAAAAGGCAAACCAAAGGGCACAGAAGAAACGTGACGTATGTCGCTAGTGTTTCCTTTCTATATCGACTTACATCTAGCTGCCTGGATTGAGCCGCCCAACTTAAAAATAAATATAGTTTATTAGCTCAGTGCTTGCAGTGTAAACAGTTACTATGTGCTCTACAAAAGCCTTACAGAGAATCAAACGTGCAAAACTCCTCATAGGCAGCATGGCAAAGAGGGTCTTCAGTGAGAATACCCAATTCTAATACGATGCCTAGTCTGAAGGTGCTCAGTCTCGGTTTCCTTTGGAGCTGCCAGGTGCTGCTGCCTGAGCTGCACCATGAGCAGTAGAGGTCTGTGTCACAGAGGCCTTACAGTGCCTCGCTCCCTTACATAGCAAAGTCAGGTTCTTGATGTATGTCAGGCTGAAAATGTGTCCTTCTGCCTTTACTCCTGCCTACTTTTAATTTGATTTAATCAGTTATGCAATTAGAGGTTAGCAACCTCAGTACTAACTGACCATTGCTGGTCCACATAGATTTGAGGGCAGAGATCAAAATAGAACCTTGCTAGAGATTCAAAAAGAAAACAAAAAGAGTTAATTTTTAGGAGTAGGGGAATACTTTTTTCCTGAGAAACGTTATATTCTAGGCAAAGAGTGCCACTAGCTGTGGCTGTGGTCTATGGTTACATCTGTCATTAAGGTTGGAATAAATGATGTCTGCTGATGTTGGATTAACACTGCATAACAGTAAATAGCCTAAAGTTAAATACTACCCTACTGGAAGACTTTGGACTTCAGCTGAGCTAAGGCTGCCTAGTGTGTCAGGCTGCTTTTCTATTTTCTTTAAAATAAACATACAAATCCCTCCCAGATTGAACCAGGAATGTATCTATCTAAATACGTGTGAACACATAGACACACAAAAATATGGGTTGCATTATAAAAACATAGTCTTTTTGTCACATCTAAATGGGCTTACTGCAATAATACAGCACTAATTACAAGGTTAAAGGAAAAATCTATCAATGTTTCCATCAGACCTTCTGTTTTTGAACTATTTGCTCCACAAAAACTCAGACTACAATTTCTTAGCTAAATAGTTGCTTAAAAAATAAATATTGGTGGCTCATACTTAACTCGGTAGGGAGTAAAGCAGTAGCTATGGTTTCCAAGAGTAATATGCCAGTTTTTTAGGCTAAAAAAAAGGTAGACTAACATTCTTTCTCTTTTTTTTTTTTTTTTTTTACAAATGAAGCTGAGGCTGCTAGGAAAGGCAAGAGAGGATTATATTCCTTTTACAAGGATTACATAATTACAGCTGGTCCTGGACAAAGTTACTCTCGAGTGTCAGGCTTACTATCAGAACCATCATATTTTGTAAGACATGCCCTCTTTCATCATCATCTTGTTCAGAAGAATGGGATAGTGTGAGATTAACAAGAGAAGGTTGGAAGACTCTTAGGAATACCACTATTCCAAGACTATGCATGTATTTCAAGAGTACAAAAGAGACTACCGTTTCAAGCAAACAAAACTTGTATGAACAACCTGAAAATTCACACTTAAAATTTAAGTATGTTAGCTAGTCTTATATATTAAACCTCTTTTTTTGTTTTCCAATTTTGTCTTGTCTAGAACAAAAACTGAACACTAACAAAAAAGCTGCCTACCCCAACCACCCATGCTCTAAAACAAATGTTTCTGTAACATTTTGTCTTTTTGGAAACAATCAAATTTTACTATCCGAAAGTCATCCTGACAGCAAATCTGAGGTGATTACACTACATTATGTAACAGCATGTTATGTACACTACATTAGTGTAACAGCAGAGTTCTTGACAAAACAGCGGAGTGGATTTCTCCATGTTCTTCACTGGAAACTTGGCATCCACAGGTATGGGATCATGATCTGAGTGAGTCAGACATGGATAAGACTCTTGTTTGGTAGAATGACATCATCCATACTTCTAAGTCCTTCAGAAAAATGTCAGGAACTAAAATTAAGTCTAAATTATTCATTATGTTACAAAGCCTTTCTTCAAGAGGAAGTGTACCTCTATGAAACTCATGTTTCAAAAAATCCACTTGAATTTGTATAAAATTTGCTAGTCATGTTTCATTTCTGTTTGTTTTTGAGGTATGGAAAACTCCAAAGATTTAATCTGTCTTGTATGGGGTGAAGACAAAAAAAACCCCCAAACATTCTATATGAACACTCGAAAGTACAAAATGTGCTTGATTTTTAATGCAAAACTGTCAAACTCAAAACTGTAATTAAAGGCAAAAAGCAATGTATTTTAAAAAGTCGCAAGTTACTGGACAGCTTCTATGAGAACAAATGAAGGTTACATTGAGAGTACATTACCCGTCATGAATTATTCACTGAGAGTTAAACAAGGCACACTAAGAAAGGAGTTTTCTCACTAGCCTTGAGCTGTCAGAGGATTGGTTGCTCATTTAAACTGGTCAGCTAGGCTCTGCTAGAGACAGCTCTGATAGGCACTTGCTGGGGTAGTCTGTTTCCATGATTCAGACATCTATTTTAAGACAGACAGAACTGCTCCTCTCAGCTGTCTATCTATCCTTCTGTGGATTATGGCTTCCTGCCTACTTTATGACAGAAAGCTAGGTTTTGGACAATTCAAGATGAACTTGATAAATCCTGTGGTACCAGGATAAAACCTATAAGTTTATATAACATGGGGATTGAGGATTTTTTGCCTCTCCTCCCTCTTATTTGTAGCAGTTGAACTGAATGTACATAGTATTAAAATTTTTCCTTTTATAGAAATGTAACCTTGACATATTTCCATATTTGGCCACACATCTTATCATATTTGGATTGTGTGAGAGATGAACAATGCCAAGAAACCACTGCCCCATTCCATATTTAATGTAGTAATTATCAGGGTTCAAAAAAGCTACACTTCTGACCTCTCACCCCTTCCTCCCCAGAGGGGAGAAAAGTAAGGTGATCAAAAGGAATATGCATATATATAGTACAGCAGCTATGCCTACCACTGAAAACTTATGTAAGACCTACTTCTCCTGAATAGTCAGGCATTGGGAGGGAGAGATACAGTATGTTCTGATATTCATTGATTCTAAATTTCTTCTCAGTTTAGGACTAATTTGTTTGTTCTATCTGAACTCTTTATTCCATATTTATGTGTTTGAATTTCCCCTTATTAAGCAATGTACCAGGCACAAGAAAACCATGTCGCACTGTAAATCCCAAAGAAACCCTCAGCAACACTGGCTGTAAATACCACCAAAGATGACAGTAGCCAGAAACTTCATGTTCTTGTGGAAGTATAAATTGCCTAAATTGGATGCAAGCATTTCAGTATTGCCAGTGCACTGCCACATTAGACATGGACAATGTGCATCTTTCCTCTTTACCCTTCTGAGTAAGAGATATTTTGTCTGTCATCAAGCATGTCACAGCTTAGCCTATTATATGGATATCCGCGGAGGAATATTTATATGTAGACCTCGACATCCTGTAGGACAGCAATTCTGAGACTAGTAGAGCTTTACTCAATACCTAGCTAGTGTTTTACTTTTACATAGTTTAATTATACCCTTCTAGCATAGCAAGTCAATCTATTCTTTTTTCTTGATGCTCTCCTTCAGCACTTGATTAGCAAAGCTATCTCTATTTTTAACATTTAATTCAATCCAGCTAAATTCCTTCTAGATATATGCTGCTACGTTAAATGCAGAAAGAGAATCTCTAATTAAAATAAGAGGAAAGGCATCAAGTCTTCCTCTTTCTTTATTTAGGGTGTTCTTTTTTTAATTAAATGGTGCTCATCAACTTTGCAATGTATTTTCTCAAAAAAGAAAAATCATAGAGACATAGAATGGCTTGGGTTAGAAGGGACCTTAAATATCACCTAGTTCCAACCCCTCTGCCATTGGCAGGGACACCTTCCTCTGGACCAGACTATTCAGAGCTCCATCAAACTTGGCCATGAACAAAGCCACAAAATGGGCATACAAACTTCTCTGATCAACCTGTTTCGTGCCTCACTACCCTCTGAATAAATAATTTCTTCCTAATATCTAATAATTTTCCCTTTTTTGTCTTAAAACCACTCTCTCTATCACTATCTCTCCCTGTAAAATGTTGCTCTCCCTCTTTTAAGTCCCTTTAATTCTTAGAAGGCTGAAATGGTCTTCCTGGAGCCTTATCTTCTCCAGGCTCAACAATCCCAACTCTCTCAGCCTCTCTTCATAGAAAAGGTGCTCCAGCCTGCTCATTATCTCTGTGGCCTCTCTGGACTTGCTCCAACAGGTCCTTCTTGTGCTGGGACCCTAGAGCTGGATGCAGCACTGCAGGTGGGGTCTCACCAGAGCAGAGCAGAGGGGCAGAATCCCCTCCCTGGCCCTGCTGGCCGTGCTGCTCTCTTTGCAGCACAGGACACATTTGGCTTTCTGGGCTGCAAGGACACACTGCTGGGTCATGTCCAGCTTTTCAGCCATGAGAACCTCCAATTCCTTCTTGGCAGGGCTGCTCTTAATAAGTTCCTTTCCCAGTTCTGTACTCATGTCTGAGACTGCTCTGACCATGGTGCAGCACCTTGCCCTTGGACTTTTTCAGCATCCTTAGGTTCTCATGGTCTCAGTTCTCAAGTTTGTCCAGGTGCCCCTGGGTGGCATCCCATCCTTCTGTAGTGTCACCTGCACTGCTCAGCTTCCTGTCACCTGCAAATGTCCCGAGGGTGACTCGGGCCTGCTGCCTCTGTCACGGATAAATGTACTGAAGAGCCCAAGTCTCAAGACAGCCCTGAGGGACACCACTCATCACTGGCCTCCACCTGGACATAGAGCCATTGACTGCAACTCTCTGGCTGCATCCATCTCAGCATTTCCTTAGTCCACCCTTAAAATCCAGGTTTCTCCAGTTTGAAGTTTATTATGCCGTGTGGGACTGTGTTGAAAGCTTACAGAAATCCAGGCAGATTACATCACTTGGTCTTCCGCTTTTAAGCATTGCAGTCACTCCATCACAGAAGGCCCCAGAGATTGGTCAGGCCCTTTTTGTCCCGGCTATGTTGGTTCACTTTCTTGTCTTGTATGTATCTGAACACCATTTCCATGAGCATCTATTCCATCAATACAAAGAAAATAAATCCAAACTGCAACAGTAGTTATTTGAAACAACTTAATTTATGCAGCGTTTCTAACAGACTGTGTTCACTATTGGTTGAGACCATATGGGCTGTATTTCAGTGTGTTTGCACAAAACGTACAAAAACTAGAGACAGCCTTTTAAACTACTGTCAGCATTTTCCATGTAACTTTTTGGTTTGTTTGGTTTCTATTACATGTCTAAGGGAGGGTTAAAACATAAAACAGACTGGGTTGAAAAGATAATACTGAATTTAGGGTTTTTTCATTCTCATCTGAGATTATCTATGAAAGTACTGCAAAAAAACCCTCTAAGAATATGTGAAAGTTTGCATGAAAACAACTGATTCATTTATAGAGAAAAATTCAGAAAAATTTAATCTACAAATACTGCAACACTGAAATTTTTTCTTTTATAATAATTCACTATGTTAAAAATTCAGAAAATTGTTTTGTATTTTATATTGCAAACATTGCTAAAGCCAACTCCTGATATTAAATGTTGGCTGCAATAATATATTCTTTTAAATTTATATGCTCATAGGCACATATTTCATAACTACAATCTAATTTGAACTTGCATTCAAAATACACTGGCAGTTTTACAAATCACAGCGAGCTGCACATTATTGTCTCTGGAATATGAAGTTATAAAATGCTGGAATTTATTTTTGCTGTTTAAGCAATTTTTGTATATATAAATAAAGTCTGTCTCACAAAGTCAATCCAGCTGATCATCATCCAGATAAAGTGACATTTAAGAAGAGAGAAACTGGCAAAGATTTTTCTTCCCTTTTGCTTCTCTCCATTGTGTTCTGTTACTTTGGACAAGAACACAAATAAATGATTCACTTTTGCCTTTTAAAAATGTCTTGGCATCTAAAACCTTTCTCAGTTAGGATGCCATTTTGTAAAGACACGGATGAGCGACTAAGCTGCTTTGCCTAAAAAGTTCTCAATCTAATGTATATTGCACTGACTGCAGGAGAAAAACTGTGATTTCTTCAGTGTTTATTTTAAACTGTATATAAAAGTGTTAATAAACTTAATAATTTTATGACTATTTGGAGCTTAGTTGTCCTCATCTCTTTTCTCCAAACAAAGTCCTCCAAACAGTGCATTGGAAGTTCTCCTGGTTTGCATCTGCACAGTGGTTTTCCTTCTAGCATAGCAGCTTCCCCCTCAAGCACTCTGTTGCTTACTTTCTTTACGGCCCTTGGCCAGATGGTTCAAAACAGTCTTAACTTTAGAGTAAGCTCTGAAAAAAAAAATCTTTATTCTGAAAAAGCTTACACAGAACCAGTTACAGCAACCACTAATTCTGGCAATATTCTTTCTCAGAAAGGCATCTAAGGAAAATTAAGATTCAAAAACTTTTCTAACAATTAATAAATTTTCAACTACCTAGAGCAACAGAAAAGCATCACTTTTACTCAAGTAAATGAGAAAAACCGACTTGAAATCCACAGCTACTAGAATTATGATCACATTTCTCAGCTTTGCAGTTCATTACAGATTCATGTCCTCTTGTCTGAGGATATACATGGGGTTTTTTTTAATACAGACCCCCTGCATGCCCAGTCCCAGCAAATGAAGCAGTAAGAACTGCGGCTAACTTGTCTGACACAGGCATGTGCCAGGCTGCACATCACTGGAGGCTCAGAGGTCTCAGGCAAGAGGCTGAGCTCTCAGAAATGCTATGTGCCTTCAGATCTACTCATTCACAACCTTCATAGGGATGACCACAAATTTCTGAAATGTAGGCCAGCAGGTATTTGTACTAAATATCTGTTCTTAACTTTTAAAATAGTAAGGATATTGGAGAAGGATTGGTTTTGTTTTCAAAATAAAGCAGGGTAAGCTCTATCCTTCTAATATCTGAATACAAATTTTCAAAAATGTAGATACTGGCAATTAAGCCTGTAGTGCCAAAATAAGTCAGAGTTCAAATACATTATTGTTCTCAGTTCCTAATCAATGAAAGACATTTATAGAGATGTCAGATCAGCAGAAAAAGATGTGTCTCAAAAAGTGATTTGACAGTGCTAGTATAAAATAAACCTACAGGAAAACAAAACAAAAGAAAAGAGCACTCAAGAAGAAGAATGAGATGTCAAAAAGGGACAAAAAGCAGATCTGTGGAGAGCAAAAAGAGAGAAACAGCATCTCTAGAATAGAAGGTGACCAGTGGGATTGTGAGGGAAATAAAGATTGAAAATAACAATGACTCTGTGATTCTATTAATTTTAGTGTCCAGCAAAATGACAACTTAAAATTCCCAGTCTTGCCCTTTGCATGTCACACTGAGGGAGATGAGATACAACAAAGCTCCTCTTGTTTCTGACATTCCTCCATTGCTTCAGAAAGATAATTCTAGGTCGCAGAACTTTTCTATTTTGACTCACGTGGTTTCTATGATGATGTCCTGTGCATGGGACAAAGTATATTACACTGAAGAGAATCCTTGGATTTTCATTTAAAAAAAAAGATATTGATTGAGGTAGCTTTGGAGATGCGTTGCATTCTTAGTACATGAAAAACCTCATTTTATGGGTCTAAGACTTTTGCTTTTAAGCCCTATCAAATCCTTCTGGTTTGGCTTTGCTTTGTTTTTTGGACAATGCCACTTTAAATGGACCTCCTTCAACTCAGTGTAGATGGCTAAGGGGTTTACAGAGCATTAGAGAAGAGAATTTAAAAAATGCATTGGAGCTTAAGAATAATATGAGTTATTTCCCTGACAAAAAGTTCCCTTCAACTCTTATCAACAAACAAAATCTTAATGAAGAAAAGCCATTGAATATCAGAATAGTTAAATCACTTTTCTAAACAATCTTTAGACCTCTCCTATAACGCAGTCATCCTTTCATCCTTTATGTATCCTGGGTTTGGTCTAGTTTTAGTTTGAACATGAAGCTTATTTGATCTTTTGTCTCTTGCAGTATGTAGCACTTAAAATAAAATTAATAACTTGAATCTTTCTCTCCTGCAGAGTTTTATACACAGATATATGGAACTGACAGAACGCCAGTAATTCCAGTTTGTGGTGCAGACATGAATCTGTGGTTTAAATCTGAATAGGCATGACAGCACCACATTCAAAGTTATCCCACTTCAGCTCTTTTAACAGAGGCCCTTTTGACAAGGCGGAGCAGCTACAATGGAGTAACAGAACCTGTTGCTCTTCCCTTGGTAGGTACATCAGTCAAAAAAGTAATATGCTTTCCCTGAAGTGGAAAATATGACACATATTTCAAAAAATTACTGCTGTCACTGTTACTCAAAAAGTAATTTTAAAATAACAATTTCCAATAATACTTGACTTGCTTTACTTCAATTTAGACTTCAGATCTCACTTCTGGCCCTGTGGTTTGTTGTCTTAGAGATGTCTGAAATCAGTCTGGGATCTCTTTCAGGCTCAGCTGATGGGCTGTTATTCCTGAACAACTAAGCTCTTCAACAGCAAACATGGCAATTAGGTACACAAAGTGATATTTAACCGCTCATACATTTAGTTTACATGACAGATTTTAGGTAGACACACTGATTTTTACTCTGTTACAATTGATTTATAAACTGAAGTTAATGATTGCTAATAACACTTTCCTGCCTCATTTTGAAATGTAACTTCAGCAAACACTAACCACTCAATAAACTGATGGGTTATTTACACTGTTAGAGAAAAAAAGCACAGCAATAATATATCATGATACTTTTTTTTAAAGTCAGTTTGCAGAAAGAGTAAGATAGAAGCCTCACCAAACAAACATAGCCTTATTTTAAAAAAAACCAAACATGTAACTATCAAGATAGAAATATAAAATAAATAATGAAGAATGAACCAAAACATTTGCAGCTTTATTAACCAGGTTTGTATGTGACTGAACAACTGAAGACCCTCTTCACATCTCAGGGGTGTATCTTTCTTCACATGTGTTCCACTTCTCTCTCTCAACATATAAAAATTAGAAATGCAACTATACTGGACTATCCATAGTCCAGTATTATACATTTGAATTTCGTGCTAAATGATTCCCTAAGCCTCTTGCAGTCCATGTATTTCTTTGGTTTTAATCAACCTGGATTATTCATCCTGGTATGTCACTTTCCTGACAATCACCTCAGCAAGATAGGTTCAGTTTAGTTAACCTCATTTCCCATGGATCTTGGAAAACATTTTTCCCTGTAAATTTACTGGTATAAGTAGCAAGAAGCTGAACAAACTAAGACTTTTTTTCTCTGACCACTATTTTATAATTTTTTACTCTTTATATATAAAGAAGTCTCAAAAAACACGCAAATCTCGAAGTTGAACCAAGTGAAATAGATGTCAAAGAGCCAATCCTGAAATTATTTGTTCTGTACTTTCATCTAACACAGCAGTGGACCCTAACTGCAGTGTGCTACAGAAGACCCTTCATGAATTTGAGTGCATAAAAATTTCAGGTTAAATGAATGTTTGTTTCTATAGTGCATATGGCTCCTGTTTAATAAGATCAGGAACAGTCAACATCTTACAGCTGTACTGTGCTGTCTAGCTTAACTAGGCCTCCAGAATTTTTGGGGGTATTGGAGGTGAAAAAAAAAAAAGAAAGTTTTGTTTTGAACTAAAAATGGAAGAGAACAAAACCAAAAACTCTTGACTTCCTTATCAAAAAACACTAACTCTTTGTACCATTTCAAAATGACTGAAGATTAAATGCAATATTTCAAGGTGATATTTTACACAAACTAAATTTTACAGCATTGACTAATTCACTTTACAGCAGTTCAAAGAGGGAGGAGCTCGAGAAGTACTGGTTTACTGTCTATTACTCTAAAGTGTGCTGACCTACAGACATGTGTGGAGGAGGAATATTGTTTTGGTCCTGTGAGTTGATATTCTAGGAAATTTCAGTACTTGCAGACCACTTGGTTGGCGTGGATAGTACACCAAGTAATTTTGTAAATTAAATTTCCAGCAGCATTGTTCAAATGGTATTTCCTTCATTAAAAAGTTCTTTAGAGACCCTTAAAGTTTTTTCCATATTTTTGGTTAAATTTAATTGACAGAGGCATCAACAGGTACCTAGCAAATTCAATATTTGCCAACAAGAATCACAAACAAAATTTTTTATAGTGATACTAAATTCACCATGGTAGATTAGGTTTCAAAAATTAAATAAATGCCTCTACAATTACAGTGGCTGTGAGAGAAACAGAACTGATAAAATACAATGTAAAAATTTATGAATATGGTTTGAAGCTGGAAAGAGGAAACTTCTGTGTGCTAGCTGTGTTTTTCTGTACTAGGGATTTGCTGTAAAGTTTTGCCTTGAAAACTGTAATGAAGCTTTTAGATGACTCTAATCTACATCTACATCCAGGTTCTACTGGTTACTGGCAGCCTGGGATGGGTCTGACCTCTGCCTGGCCATTACACATATTAATAGTTGTTTATTAGATAAATACTCATAATCAGTTAATTTATATTAACAGAAGGGGAATTGGTATCTTGTCTCTTGAACTCAGTAAGGTGTAACCATGAAGGTAACTCACCAGGGCACATTGTCACCTCCAGGAACTCCTTTTTCTAAGGAGCTCCAAATATTGTTTTGCTAAAGACAGGCATTATAGATCAAAAGGCTCTAGGCAGTTGGGAAACAATTTCAGCCCTTCAAAACAGAAAAATGAAAAATGAAAAAATTGAGCTGCAGCAGCGTGATGTAGTTTTTGCTAACAAGTGAATAGACAGAGGTCTTACGTGACTGTCATACACTGTCTCTTTTGTTGCTCATCTACTGTGCCCCCCTTAACAGTCCTTTTCTCCTTTCCACTCTTTGCTCTATTGTTTCCTGTCATGTGGCCAAACAAAACCTGTGTATCAAATCTACAGAAGTTAATTCTGTGACTCTTCTGAATTTTCTGTCATTAACCATTTCTTAAATTGCAACTCTGAGCCCACATGTATTACAATGCTACTGTAAAACCTGACATTTGTAGATGAAAAATAGTACCAGATAGTTTCTAATTTTAACATAAAGATGTGCTGACAAGGCCTAAGAAAATCACTAGATTATTAGAAATATAGAAAATAAAGACAACAGTTTCTCTAGAGTCCTGTGATGCATGAAAAGATTTTTTTCATACATATCATATCAACCAAGAATTAATCTACCAATACTAACTGAAATCATGGTGTTAGTACACATTTTTAGTGACACAAGAAAAAGAAAAAACTAACTAAAGCAGAGATTTTTTCAGCCAGAAATAAATTCCCAAAACATGGCAGAAATTCTGCAATGGCTTCAATTAATGAAAAGGAATAAATAACAACTATAATGGAAAACAAATATTTAGGTTATACATAAAAATATTAAATATAGATGAAGTGCAGATGTAAAAATTATTGAAGAAAAATAATCCCTTTCCTTAAGGATGTCTTTCTAACATTATATTCATAGTTTACTTTCCTAGAGTATCCAATATAAATGCAAAAATGATGCTGCTGCCCAAAGTTAGGATGAGCACTGTGGGACTTCAAATGCACATGCCCAAGAACACTTTATATTGTTACCACAAAGAGTTTTACATTGTTTTATGTTACTACCATAACTCCTAAAGAGGCTGTTCTGAAGTGACTTTGTAAACCCGAAGAGCTGGCATGAACAAGCTCATGTCTTACTGAAACAATATGTACTTGGAAGGAATTTTATTCTTTTATAGTAATAGAGTGTATGACATTTAACGGTGTTATGTTCCAGGATCAAATAAATATATTGCACTAAAAAGAAATGTTATCTAAACCATTTAGAAGCATCATGTGAGAAAATATTTATAATAAATTGCTAAAATAATCCATTTATTTCTCTTTATCAAAGTTAAGAAGCTGGTGAACTGCAGAACAGTTAGACAGTTCTACACTGCAATAAATAATTTTCACTGAATCCTCTGACTGCTTTTTATCCTACTTCATTTAAATTTACATTAGCTACTGTAAACTATGATCAAAACAACATATTAATTCAAAATAAATGGTCCAAATTATAAAATAACTTCTTGGTCAAAGACCAGCTGTTTCTTTGAAAGGATGAAGAGAGTAAAAATCCAGCAAATCTTTCTCTAGTGGAAAGAGCAAGCACAGCTTTTCCAGGACTATCTGCCCCTTTCCCTACATCCTAATAGAGTTGCATTAGACAGCTGGGAAATCTACATCTTGAAAGAATGTCAGGGAAGAAGAAGCTGGTGAGTTTTGCATGGCAATATCAGTTTGGGTGAATCCCTTATACTGCTGCCTAACAGCTCTCTACTTTGAACCCCAGAAGAAAAAGCAGGGCATCACGATGACCGCTCCGGTGGACCACACATCACATATCCACTCTGTGCACTGAAAACTGGAATTTCAGACAACTAAATTTTTCAGGGTGTGGCTGTCAAAGTCACACTATCCTGCCTTGCTAACCTCTGAAATGATATTTCCTGTCTCACAGACTAAGTATTTTCCTTAAAGTTTCTGAAGTCCAGGTTTTAGATGAAAATCTCAGCTGCACCTTAAGAAAGCTCCTGGCTCTTCTGGTTTTGATAAACCCTTTTTGATTTAGTTGCTTGAGGACAAAGGAAAAAAGAAAGGCTTTCTAAACAAATCTTGTGATTCTCCAATATATAGCTAAAAACAGTTGTAGTTGACTGTACTGTAATATGAGCAAGCAGAAAATGATATAGTCCTGTAGAAAAATGTGATCAATCCATTTTAATGGAGTAGAAAGGCTGTAAACCCTTTTTGGTTTGAATACTACTGTGGACCACCTGAGCCCTGGAGCAAGGACCTTTCCAGAAGAGTATTTTGACCCCTCATAATCTGTTCCAGGGAGCAGAAGAGGTTAGCGTTACTGACATGGCTCTGTCAAGGAATCATGGAATCAAGCAGGTTGGAAAAGACCTTGGAGACCATCAAGTCCAACCTATGACCTAACAGGCTCTGTCAAGGAATCACGGAATCAAGCAGGTTGGAAAAGACCTTGGAGACCATCAAGTCCAACCTATGACCTAACACCACCTTGTCAACTAAACCACGGCACTGAAGTGACACATCCAGTCTTTTCTTAAATACCTTCAGGGATGGTGACTCCACTACTTCCCTGGCCAGCCCATTCCAATGCCTCTCAACCACTCTTCCTGTAAAAAATTTTTGTCCTTATGTCTAGCCGAAAATTCTTCTGGTGCAGCTTAAGACTGTGTCCTTTCATCCTGTCGCTGGTTGCCTGGGAGAAGAGCCTGATCCCCACCTGGCTACAGCCTCCTTGCCATGTCACACCAGCTAGTCACAGTTCACCAGCTGAAAAGATTTCTGGGCTGTTTTATTCATTCTGCAGATTCAGCCATGGAAAAATCAGGGCCCTCACATAGTACTCACTAAAATCAGAGCAGCTAGCACTTTTTGATAGCATCAAGCTACCTAAAAAAAGAGGTTTTACATTAGATTTTTACAAAAACATATAATTTCTGACTTTCAGCATTTATAAAGCAATCATATTGTTGTATGATTATTGTTTAACAGACACTACCTGGATTATTACGTAATTTAAATATTACATGAATTTGTAGGTTAATATATGGTGCATTTAGTAGTCCAGACTGAAAATTATATACAGTATAAATAAAACTTTATATCTTAATGATAGTATAATAGGGGTAGCCAAGCATGAAGATCTGTGACAGCAAAACTTAAATATTCTGTGGATCACAGACACATCTATTTCTCTGTATGTGAAGACAAAACTTTTTCAGTACCATGAAACAGATTTTTAATGACATTTTGCTATTGGCCCGACCTATAAATTAATACACCACCTGTTTTAAATCATTTTATTCCTATCTGTAAACAATAAGCCCTATTTTGGCATTAATGTGTGCTTGTATTTGTATTGTAAAACCACTCTGTCTAGAATTCTTTTTGTCTCCTATGACCCCAAGCAGAGTTTATCATAAAACACAACTACATGTATTTTTATGCCAAAATGAGATGAGCCTCAAATATTTCATGTTCCAAGTTCCAATTTACACTTTACAGCGTTGTGTGGGAGACAGCTTAAACAAAGACTGTGGCCAAGAGGAGACATGGAACAAACACCATTTGCCACTTACACGCTCATTAAGACTGCATGACTACCTCACCAAGGGAATCATCTGGATGCTAGGATTAACGTTAAGAAATTACATTCCTTTTTTATCTTTTTTTTTCCTCTCTGTTTTTTTTTTTGCTCTTTTTTCTCCCTTTTATTTGAAACAGAAACATTTGTTCAAAAATCAACCTTTTGTTTCAGAAGGTTCACATGATTAACCACATGTGCCAGAGTAGTGTAAATTTCTTCCTGATTCTCAGGTGCCAGTGGCACTTCTCTTCAGTAACCCATCACTTCTAGATATTGCATGGCAACTTCATCGGAGTGTTTTTCTTAAGTGATGCTTAAAAGAAACTTCATTTTCTCCTTTGTCAGCAGTAGAAGCTTGGAGAATTTTACTTCTACTGTCTTAGAGACACACCCCGGTTTCCAAATTATCAATTTTCTGATTGTTCAGTCCCTGGTTCAATGGAGTGCAAGTGAAGTTGAAACACTTGACTTGGCCTCCAGCACATGACATAAACCAGATGAAATTTGTTACTTAAAATAACCAGCTTCTCTGAGTTCCCAGGTTAATGTTTGCATTAACGTATTTACATTTTCTTTTTATTTTACAAGGAAGAGCAAGAAGTAAAGAAAAATTATGGAATTGGGTGGTTACCTGGAAGTTTAAGTACATTTCACATACTTAGGAAAATTTAAGAATGCATCCGCACCTATTAGTACATAAGAAGTAACATTAAAAATGCATCAGTTTAACAGTGCCACATAATGCTTGTGCCCTACACCAGAGCTGTCTGAGCAGCAGATTCTGTTCGATCTGCAACGAGCACATCCCTGCAGCTGCCAAATAAGTTGGATTCACAGGGCAACTCATAGCATCTATCAAAGTAATGCACATGTAGCTTCAGCTGGAGTTATACATTGATTTATTTGTTATATTTGTCCCTTTGCTTCACCTACATCTGTTATAACAAAAAAAATATGAGGCCTCCCATCCTCCACCTGAAGACAATTATATCCCCTTTAAACAGTTTGGGGATTTTTTCCATTTTAGGTTTCTTTACTAGCTAAATAACTTCAGCTAGTGTTAACGGGAGTTTATCTGATCCCGGTGTTTGTTCAACTACGTCATTTACTTTTACAACTTCAACAGATATTTGTAACAAAGCTCGTGAAAGCTAAGTCTCTGAAGAGCCAAGTAATGGCTGGAAATGTTGCAAAAGTAAAACAAATAAAGGAAAAGCAAGTTCACATGGACAAATGATAAAGTAAGTGTTCTGTATTCAGCTTCTTCCTGGAAAACTTCTGATAGTCTGTACACTTCAGTGTAGGATGCACCCACACACGTGTGTTTGTATGTGTGCAGACTGTTTATACAGTATACATGTATATAATGATCACGTGTATGGGCATGTTGATGGGAACATCTTTCTCCTCCTACTGCTAAAACCCCCATTTCTTCAGCTGCATGCATTCTGACACATTAGCTGAAGGACTTCATAGCCTCCTACAAAGTCAGAAATCCTGAAGAAGAGATATTATAAAAAAAAAAAAAAAGAAAACCTGAATAACATTTTCTATTTCCTTATCTTAAAATAAAAATGTTGTTCCCATAGAGAATTATGTACAACTCACTATTTGCCACAAGGCTGGGTTGGGTTTTTTTTCTTTTAAAATGCAAAATTTCCAGTGAGATTGAAATTCTACCTACTGAAATGATCCTTGTTGCCTTTACACAATACTGTGTCCTTGTAAACTTCTCTGAGAAAAGAGAACAGGGAGAGATGAAAAAAAAAGTGCACAGTAATGGAAGTGAGACTTCCATTCTAACAGTGTTAAGAACACAGAATATCTAACCTGGATGGTACAGACACCACCAGTTATTTAATGAAATGGGAGGTTATTGCTCAGAAGTTAAAACTGGTTAATCAGCAAGTCTGTTAATCTACATCAGAAATGAGATAGAGGGGAATAATAGAAGTTCCATAACGGAATTTTTTTTTCCCCCATGAGAATAGTAATATTATAATTCTAGACCATTGTTCTCATCAGAAGCTCTGCATTCGCTTCTAGTCACTCTGCATTAGAAAGAGCATTGTGATAGGAGGAGGTGTTAAGAGATTGGCAACATGAATGACAGGAATACAAAATTTTTCCATGTGAAATTATTAATTAGAAAGCTGATGAAAAAGATGGGCCTGCAAATATATAAAACAACAAATCTTTGGGTCACAATGCTACTTAAAATGTTTCAAGGCAAAATTAGACACCAGGATGAGGAAAATGTTGCACATTGCATCAGTGTTCATCTCTGGAAATGAGTGTCAAAAAGTACTGCAGAAGAGAAAAAATCAGCAATTCTTTTATTGTATAATGATCAACATTTGGTGTGAGTAAGTAAAATACTCAGATTTTCTAGACTAAGTAATTCACACAGTAAGGAGAGTTCTGGCATTCTCATATACAGGGAACTGCTGAAGATGTTGAGGAGATTATCCCTCAAGGAAGATTATACTGTAACCACCAAGTTTCTTCCTATTCACATTCAAATATTTGCTGCTGGCTCCTGGCAGAGACCAAGAGCTGGATCAGCTTGTGTGGACCACCCATGTGCTGAAGTATAACTGCCCCTACTGCTAAGTGCACCAGACTGGTATTTGTGCCAGACCCCTCTAGGTGGGCATGAGCCTCTTTTTTTCTCTCTTACTTTCCTTTATTGCTCCATGAAGAAAGGTGCTCTAGAGTATTATATTACCTTTCAGCATATTATAGAAGTTTTCAATTAACACTTACAAATTCCTTTCACAGAGACAACTGAAACACAAAATGACCTGTAGATTATTAGATTTCTAGGGCACAGAAATAAATTGGATTTACTAATTCCAATAAGGAAATGTCAGTTTATCATTAAAAAAACCCATCTATTCAGATCCAATGGAAAAAAGCAAATTCTTGAATGCCATAAAATAAGCATTAATATGTTACCCTTGTATTACTTTTCTTATTTAATGAAGTATCTAGAAATTAATTGCAACATTTGGACATGGTACATGCTGAACTTGCGTCAGCTTGTTCCTGATGTATTCGGTATCAGATTGAATGATAGGCCTATTTATAGTGCTCCCAGAATTTGTGATACATCAGGGAATTGCAAGTCAGATACTTCTGACATTTACATAAATATTCATGGCCTTCTACAATTTGTAAATCAAACTGAGTATTTCCTGGTGTTTATGGTTAGTGCAATCTTTTTCTGCATCCCAAGAGATGCTAGTGTCTGTGCCTAGCCTAGTCTCGAAGGCTAGCTTTGTGTGGGGACTTTTTTAACCACAAACAGCAAGGCCCAGCCATTTATTTAGTGCAAACTGTAGCAACACTAATCATCATAGTTTACTTCACTGTGTGTAAAGGAATGTTTTCTGTGGTTATTCACAGAGGATCTGGCTTTGGCCATCAGAACTTACTTAAGCATAAATTGGAAAAAACTAGTTGGTAAAATACCTACAGATATACTTCTGTTTTCTGTTTATTTCACACTTCTTAAATCACTTCCAAGGCTGCAGCAAGAACTGCAAAATCCCATTGACTAAGCACTCAGGTAACACTAATCTAAGGCAGAAATAAGAAACATTGACAGATGCAACCTGTCCAGTTGTGATAGATTCACTTAACCTGTGTGATGATCAGCTATGTCAAAAAAATTTTAAGCAAAAGCTGAAACTTATGAACATGTTACTGCTCTGCAGTTTTTTCCTGCTGTTTGGGACCTATGGACTGGAGCTAGACTTTCTGAACTGTTAGGAAAGGATGTTGAGACTGTATTTACTCACTATCAGGGGCTCTCTAGGAGTTTTGACAAGGAGGTAAGTCTGCAGGAACACAAAGGGTTAAGTGTGATTCACTTGCACCTGCTCTCCTATTGCTACTTAATCTGACTTGCAATATGCCTTGCTATTTTGCCACCTTTCCCAAGATTTCAAGTCAACATTAACAAATGTCTGAACTGAGTAGATGATATTTTGGCATGTAAATTTGTCTAAAATAAGTCTGAGTGAGGTTCCAAACATCCCTTTAGTGGTGACATGGCATTCTATGAATTACAGAGTACGAACAGCTGAATATGAAATCAAATGTGTGATTCATCAGGTTCACTAGAAAAGTTAGCACTTATGAATTCAAATATTTTATTTCACAGAAAATATTGAATGGCTGGTCAAATAGAACCAAGATATTTCCAGTGTGCTGCGACTGTAACCCCTAATAAATAAAATAATAATCTTTAATCTGGTTTCTATTTCCATTTCATCACCAAGCTTGAAATAACAAAAAGCTGTAATATTACACTCTTCTCACAAAGAGAGCTTTGACATAATTAAGAAATCCCCTTAGAGAAGGGATTCCTGAAAACTGCTGTTTAAGAGAAATATCCCACTTTCCAGCCCAGTTCTCAAGAGTTTAGTGGCTTGGACTACAATTATCTGGCAGGAGGGAATCTGCCTCCTTATGTACAAATGCTGTGAGCAGCTGGCTGCAGAAGTGTTGGCAGTAGCTTCAGCCACATGACTATTCCTCTAGTCCAGGGAAATATGCCAGATGGCAGCCAAAGAAGAAAAACAGAAAGAAAGCAGAACAAAAGAAACTCACATAACCCAACAAAGAACCTCTCTTTCTTTTCCACATGAAGCTATAAGTGTCATGATTACTGTCTCAGGAAGTGTATCTTTCATAGCTAACCACAAGAAGATGAAGTTCTGACACTGCAATAATTTAGCAAACTTACTAATTATTTGATTATTTCAATTTAATGCATATTATTCACAGTGTCATTTCTCCATAAAACCCATTTTACTTTGGAGCTTACCATCTCTACAAAATTGTCTCCCCAGAAAGGTTTTACTCAGCAGATAGACACTGTGTTTTTCACAGATGGTGAAAAAACTCACATGTGGTGGAAAAAGACTCAATGGCCAGCCAGACAACCCAGGCAGATCCTGATGCCTCTGGAGAATCTTCTAAGTGGTCCTGAGGACCTGTCGTTAGGTCAATGGGAGGTGTGTTTAGTATCTAAAACTGAGTGTCAGGTAGCATACTCTTATTAATACATCTCAGTTGTGTTCAGAAAATTTTGATAGGTGCTTTAGTTCTCCTCCATCCATGTGTGACAGGATTCAGAGATCATGAAGAAAGCTTCTAAAGCTTCTATCTCCATTCATTCTTCAGAGGTTTCAGGAGGCTCTAAAAAGTGTAACTGTGCTGCTATTAGGACACATAACTAGTATGTCACATCACAGTCACATCTAGTGCTATTTCGCTGAGCCAAGCTAAATGCAGCAGGAAACAGAATTCCTATCTGCATTTCAGTAAGGGAGGTATGCTTCAATTGAGAGACACCCAAGGCTTTAAAATGAAAGAAAAAAAAAGGAAGAGGGGAAACAAAAAGGAAAAGAGGTGAATTTATTATCTGTGTGTTCTGGAAGCACAATAAAGATGTACACGGGTTTTTTTGTATTGGCGTAGAAGAATGTTCACCTTCCTGAGAGCAGAATGGGCACACCTCCCTACAGAACTAAACAACCCTCCTCCTCCAGCCTGCAAGAAGTTATGTAAATTTTGAAATGTTTTGGCAGTCTCCTGAGCCTCCTCTCTGTGAAGTACCCACTCCTGGCCTTGGTTCTACATCTCATGCTGTGAACACTTGCGTTTCTGGTGTAGAGTAAATCATCAGTGTATTTACCAGCTCTTTTAGTCTACTTTCCTCTTTTTGTTCAATACAACTTGCTGAAGCTGTAAGTTATGCTTTATTTGATGGGACAGGTGGAGGAAGAAGAGCTTTAAGTGATTGCATTGAATTCTGACTCTTACTAGAAAAATAGCATTGTTTCAAGGCATATTTTCCCCTACTCTGGGAAAACTTGCATCAGCCCGGGTCTTCTTTCATCTTCTGAAAGCAAAGAAACTCAATTCACTATTTTGCTATAAGGTGGCATTCGTAATTTTGCTGTAAGGGGGCATCAATGTATCACAGAAACTCCCAGAAAAGAAATACGTCAATTAAAACATGATGGTCTGTTTAATCAATAGATTATCTCACAAAAGAAAAATTCTGAGTTTTCCCAAAATGTAACAAAATAAAACTCAAAATTATGGCCAACTTCACAATTTAAATGGTTTGTTGAACAATGTTCATCATGGAACTTGTGGACAGCACTATCAGACACACAGTTTTAGAAACCAAAGTCCCTTGACATCAAATTGTTGAGTAACGTGAGCAGAACTGTCAGTCGACATAAACAAGGTTATTAAATTACATAGGCATTGAGTACTGTAAAATTTTGTAGTAGATTTCTAAATATAACCTACATTGTGAATGGAGCCATGGCAGTGACATGGCAATACATATATTAAGGATTTTTATTTCTCCTCTTAGAGACTTACAGTTAAATTACACAGTAGCAAAGAATACAGCTCACATTCAGTAATACAACTACGATACTTTTCAAGTAAAATTACCTTCAACCTCATCCTAATTCTTGAAAGCTCCTGAAAAACAAACATATAACATTCTATGGTAACATAGAATTCATTCACACCTCTGAACTTTTGATAAAGGTTCCTTGCTTTTCAGTTTAATTAACAACTTGTAAGAATATTTTCACTTTGTTAGATTGAAAAATTAGAAAGTGTGCAATATGTACCTAAGTTAAAAATGAAAATAATCAGATCCTATATAAACATGTTACATTAAATGACCTCCTTTCTGCCTTTAAAGCATTGAGATAGATAGATAGATAGATAGATAGATGGATGATAGGTATAACAGTTGATATAAGTTTGTGAAAGAAACATAAGCAGCTTACTTTAAGCAAAAAAATCCTAGTCAATAAGATTGCCTTAAGGGGATATCAACTGAACTACATGATCTAATTTTGAACAGGTTTTATTTTCTATTCTAATACCTGTAACTGTTACTATTCTTTTTGTCATAAAGCTAACTCCCTCTGTATGAACAGCCTAACTTTTCCAAAAGAAAATACTGAGAGAAGTTGCACGGTACCAAGCCAGTTGTTTTTTTCACCCATTATTCACCCATACAGTGCTTGCTACATAAAGCATTTATCCTCTGAGGCATTTTGTATTGTACATGTACGCAAATATATTTCAATGTTGAATTGATTAAAATTATAAAGTTATGATTAAGATGATACGTACTAAGTTCTTCAATGAATTATATAGAAATAGGAAGATCTTAAGAATTTTTTACTTGAAAATGTACATGAATCTATTATAAATAAATGTAAGGAAGTTGAAGAACAAATATTGGTTCAATTGCCAAAAGTAATGTGACAAATCATGGCAAACAAAAATGGCTACTGCTATTTTTAAACAATAGTTTAGGAAAAAATACAATCTGTGTATTTTTCTCATTTGCTATACTTAGTTTTAAAAATTTTTAACACAAAAATAATTAACAAATATGATTTTCTGGCAAAAACCTCCCAACTATAAATATTCATTCAGGTTTGGTATTCTATATCAGTATGCCATATTTTTAATTAAATATGCTAACTTATTATAAGTACTGAGAATACTTAGAATTAATATTTTCATAAGAACACTGATATAAATGTTAATCTACCTTGTCCCCCAACTTCGAGTGCCAAAAATATTCAAAGTTCTCATTTACCTGAAAAGTGCATACACTTCTATGATCACTTGTTCATAATATTTTCTGTTACACAGAACTGACACCTGTTTTTCTGATATACCATGTTCAACAAAACCTTTATGAGCGCAAGAGAGTCACAATTAATACAAGCCATTTCCAATTTTTTAATATACTGTAATCCTCTAGAAGAATGAAAAAGATCCACAGCAATTACTATCAATTGCACCATAAGCCATTAGAAGAGATACCTGTAGGACTTCAAAAAGCGAAATCTCATCTTATTTCTTGGAGATGGACGAGGCATATAGGCTCCAAAAGGGTCCCACAGGAAGGCCATTGGAAAAGCTAATCCTAAAATTGTCTAACAAATGTATCCCTGAGGGGACACAGGACAGTAGTGCTGGAAGTGCCCCACACTAATCATGAAGCACTTGTAACTGTGTAAGGGTACGTCCTTTTCCTATGGTATGCTTTGGCAGAGATGTGGCTGGCTGAGAGCACAGGCTAAAGGGATAACTGGGATTTCCTCCTGCGTGAGGCTTGCCCTTTGCATAAACATCTCCTATATTCAGGGCTCTTATCGCATTATTCAAGTGAGAACTCTTATGGTAAACCCTTAGATAGTTATAGCAGCCACTAAAGACCACAGAACTATGGAGCTAAGGCAGACCAGAAATAGCTAATGATCTGATTATTCACTGCTGCCCAGACACAACTCCTCAAATTCTTAACAGTCTGTTGAAAGCATTTTTAAAAAGGGTTATATTTGAACAACCTGTTCCAACTGGCATCAGACAGCTAAGAGTATGGAGGTAAAAAAATAAAAGCCAAAACAACAAAAAAACCCCTCAAATCAAAATCTGCTGCATCCCCTAATGTGTACCCCCAGCACAGCAAGGAGCTAGTAAACAGGGAGTAAAACTGCTGCGGGAAACACAATCACAAATCCCTCAATTGCCTCTTTGTTTAATTCCTAACTCTCTTCAAGTGTCATAGTTTCTCTCTTCTGTCCTCATAGTTTCTTAAGAGAATCAATTTATAACATTAAGCAGCTTTCCTGAGAGGGCTTAATGATCTATGAGAGATCAGCCACTCTAAGAAAGTACATCTCAGTCTGGTAGATAATTTTCAGGCCTCTTTGCAGCTTTTCTCAATGACATCACTCCTGCGCTGATTTAACACCAGTGACGTTGAGAATTGAACTCAGTTCCTTCCTACCTGAGGTCATTCCAGTTCAGTGTCTTTTTGTTGTTTGTTCAGCTGGCTGGGTTTGTGCTTCTTTTTGTTTCATTATTTGTTTTTTATTCAAGCCTCAACTCTTGCATACAATTGCTTCAGCCTAGCTTTAGTAGTGCCAAAGGCAAGCAGCTCTCAACGTGGCTGTGATCTCTCAACACTGGCAGGCAGAGTATTCTCTACTTCCAGTGATCTTGAAACAAAATAAATTCAGATATTTTTATTTGTAAGAAATGTGATCAAGAAGAAACTGAGTATTCAGCCAGAGTAAGATTAAAGATGAAAATTTAGAATCACTCAGGGCTTTACCAGAAAAGTTTAAAGACTTAGAAAAATAAATTCCTAGTGTTATGTTACGACTACCCATCAATTATGTGATAAAATATACTGTTTTCATGGTAAAGGGTGCTATGAGTAAGAACACTCTTCAGAAAGATTGTAAATGTACTATAACTGGCTATATTTTTCTCTTGGAGGAACCATTTTTCTCCTTTTACACTGACAAATGCACTACAGCATCAACTGACAATATCTTCACATCGTAAGTTTTCAATATGTGGGATTCATAGGTGAAAGCCCCGAGAAGGCCAAAAGTCACTTTTTTATTTGAGCAGTTAAAAGTATAGACTATATAATTGAATTAAAATAATTTAGCAACTAATTTTCAAAGAAATGGAACTGAAATAATTCCAACAGTGGTTATTAAGGTGCCTTCTTGGTATCATAAGCTATAGTCTTCTTCAAAATCATGATATCATTAATGTCTGAGTGACTAATGGATCACTTTAAACATGCCTGAATAATACTGAATGTGAGCATTGCCAAGATCAATATTTTTATTCTGGCAAATAAACCCAGGATAGGCTGCATTTTCATAATTGTATTCTAAGTATCTTAATATTGCCAGATATTTTTCCTTTTCACATTCTGTTTCCAAAAAGGATTTTGTACAACACATTAATGCAGCAGCACATTTGCCTTTTCATTTCTTTCAATAAAGAAAACTGAACCAAATAAACTGAACACATTTATTGCCAGGTCTCTTTCCTCCTCGGTGCCTTTCCTCCACTGCAGCACTAAATCTTCTAATGAAGGCAACCACAATAAGGTCACAGAAATAAGCTTCTTACAAGATTACTAAAGACTAAATTTATACCTTGATATCAAAACCACTTATTGTCACTGTGTAGTGGCATGCAGTAGATCACTGTACCAAAACATGTCACAGTGCTTATAGAAATTCAAGGAAATGAGGAGGCAATAATTCTGTAACACACCTTGACTTTTACAGAGAAGTTGCTAGACTCTTCCAGCCATTTTCCTTTTCTTTCAGACCAAAATAAAACATTTCTAGAAGCACACAAATAACATAAAATGATTTGAGATGAAGTTGCTGCTTTTTAGAAGTGGTTTTTTGGAAAAAATAGCTCAATATAATAAACAAATTCATAGTTTTATATAAAAGAGGTATAATCAACCACTGCATTCAGTCATAATCCACACTTGTTATAGAAATGACTACTGTAATAAACAATTATGGTGCAATATCTTTGACATTCTATGAAGTTTTGTGATTACAACTTTTGCTCTACATTTTTTGACAGATAGTGAGATATCAGCCCCACACTCCCAGCTGGTCAGCAGTACCCCTGTAGTGTGTTATGATGGCTTCAGGTTTACAGGATCTACAAAAGGTGTATTTTTAGAAACATTTTAACTATTCCCCATATATGTCAACTACTAATTTTTATAGAAAATGTTCATATAAATAAATAGCAAAATAATATTTAGCATAATCAAAAATGTGAAATTTAAATTAATAATAAGCACATAAACCCACACGAAATTAGACTTTTTTTTGTTTGTTCAGCTGAAGTCAGGTAAGTGTGAAACCTCCTGTAAGTAACTAGGCCTGGTCATAAGCATAAATATCCTCACAGACTTGGTATACTTTCCTATTTTGACAGATGAAGTAGTGGTAGCTGTAGGAAACAGAATTAAAAAAAAATATGAGGTTACTTTTAAGCTGAGGGGAAGCAATGGGGCTTTCCTGCATCCTCCCTTCACGGCTCCTGCACAGTCATGCTCCTTTCCAAAGCCTGTGTCCTCTGTGTGGTTGTATTGTACGCAGTGTTGTACTTGGAGAAAAAGGATGTCACAGTTCCTATTGTGACAATAGCAATGGCATGGCTGAGCTGGGATCTACTGGTCAAACCAAAGGGAAAGAAGGAACTGCATAGACAGTTGAAGCTAGGATGGGTGACCCAGGAAGAGTACAGAGAAGGAAAATTATTTAGGATGGAGTCAGGAATGCCAAGGCAAAGCTGGAGGTGAACTTGGCAAGGAACACAAAAAATACCAAGGGCTTCTGTAGGTATGTTAACCAGAAAAGCAAGGTCAAAGAAGGAGTAATGACCCCTGTTAAACAAGGCTGTAAAACTGGTAACAAGGATGAGGAGAAGGCTGAGGTACTCAACAATACTTTGCCTTGGGCAATGATAGCCTCTCGTCTCACACTACTCAAGTGGATGGACACTAGGATGGGGACTGGGGGAGCAAAGTCCCTCCCACTGCAAATAAAGATCAGATTCATGGCCACCTGAGGAACCTGAATGTACACAAGCCAATGGGACCCAGTGAGATGCATCCCAGAGTCCTGAGGGAAATGGCTGATGTAGGTGCCAAGCCACTCTCCATAATATTTGAAAAGTCATGGCAGTCAAGTGAAGTCCCAGGTGACTGGAAAGCATGAAACATTGTACTCATCTTTCAAAAGGATAGAAAGGAGGACTCTGGAACTATCAACCTGTCAGCCAGCAAAAGAAGGACATAGACCTGTTGGACCAAGTCCAGCAGAGGCCACAAGGATAAGAGGGATGGAGCACACCTCCTGTGAGGAAAGACTGAGAGAATTGGGCTTGTTCAGCTTGGAAAAGAGAAGGCTTTAGGGTTACTTTCCAGTACCTGAAGGGAGCCTACAAGGAAAACGGGGAGACACCATTCACATGAGCCTGTAGTGACAGGACAAGGAGGAATGGCTTTAAACTGAAAGACAGTAGGTTCAGATTAGGCATTAGGAAGAAGTTCTTTGCTGTGAGGGTGGTGCAGCACTGGAACAGGTTACCCAGAGAAGCTGTGGATTCCACATCCCTGAAAATGCCAGAGGCCGGACTGGATGGAGCTCTGACTAACCTGGTCTAGTGGAAGGTGTCCCTGGCCATGGCAGGGGGATCAGAACTAGACGGTATTTAAGGTCCCTTCCAACTCAAATCATTCTATGTTTCTATGGTTCTATGATATAAACTCTGCAGTTTTCTTAAAAAAATTCTTATTTATCAACAACTCAGAAAGAGTTTAAACTGAGGTCATTACAACACGCAGGATGGTTTACATTAGCATACAGCATTTTACAGATACTTCTCTCAGAGTTATTTCTTCTGTTTTCAAACACTGTCTGATGGTTTAGTTAGACATCTCCAAACAAAATGCCACTGAATTTTGTGTAGCTAAAATCAAATATTGACCCCCTATTTAAAATATATATCTTGCACAATTCAAATTATAAATAATTTAATAATAGTCATGTAGATTTTGTTATGGTCTAAATATTTTCCCAGCTTTTTTCCTTTCTGTCTTGCTATCAAGACAAAGAAAACACAACCTTCAAAACCAGAATTAGGAAGAAACAATTTGAATACAGGATAAACTTACATTCTAATTTTCCCTAGTAGAATGATAATGTTTAGAGTTTCACATAGATGTACCTCTATAAAAGTTTATGCTGGAAAGCTAAAAATATGTAAGACCTAGAATTAAATAAAATTACTTTCTAAATTTCATTTAGTTTTTAGATAACTTCAAGCTTATTTTTAAAAAATTCTTCTAACTTTCCATTTCCATTCCTGTTCAGAATATTATCCTTGATAATAGAGATATTTTCTTCTGTAATAGGTATCCTGAAATCTGAAGTATTCCTTTTTCACCTGAACAAAAAGGCTCACCCTAAACAGAAAACCCCACACAAATCTGACTTGTAAACTGAAAAACTGAACTTTCAACCCCTCAAAAGGCAAGCACATTTCCTTCAGTCTTTCATTTTTTCCATCACTCTGATCTATTTTAACACTCAAGGGAGTCTGAATATATATTATTTTTGATAACAGCTTGGTTCTATTAAAGTGTGTAATGCAAAATAAATCACAAATTATTTCATTAGGAATGAAGTATCAAGAAAAAGGCATGTTCTCACTATGTTTTGTTAAGTTTAAGACTCTACCCAAGACTAGTGTCTCTTTGCACTGCAAATTCTTTCTGATGATTATCACTATCGTCTCTTCTTGGCTTTAACGCTTAGTCCTGCAGACCTTGTGTCTGCGAAAAAAATCTGGCTAAAATATTTCTGTAAGGCTTTTTTATTGAACAACAGTTTCTGAAGTGGTTGTTAGTAGTGACACTACTTTTGTGATTGGAGCATCCACAAGAATGCTCTGCTGAGAATTTTTTGTGATTTATAAAGAGTCAGCATAGCCTGCAGCCCTTCAGTCAAAACGGTTTCTTACATATCTAGTCTACTACAATTGTGAACACCTAATCATTTTAATTATCTCCCAGATTCCTATAAAACCATTACACTAAAGGGTTAAAAATTACCTAGAAGGAGGACATACAAACAAGCATACACAAGCATGCACTTACACGCACTCATTTGATAATTAGGAAATATATAATAATTCTGAAAATATCATAAAATACCTGAGTTTTGCTTTTTCAGTAATTTTTGTAAGAATGTAACTTTTGCTAGTGTTGATTTTACAGATACAGCCTGATTTGAGATGCATGTATAAAGGGTTTTGCCTTATCAGTCATTAACTATTCATGGCCTCTCATATATTTATTGTGTGGAAATTATTGTACATAGTGATTAATTTGAAGTGAGGAGAAGTTTGATGCTCTTGTCATTGTCACCAGAGTCATTTGATTAAGCTCTCGCTCAGAAAATAAAATGACCGTGTCTGTGCTGGTAGCAAATCACATGAATAGATAAGTGTATGAAGGATAAAAAAAGTGTGAAATTCTTTCCTACAGATTAAAGTACTAATACTGGAGAGCAAGAAGATAGATGTCAAAAATGTACCACCCTTAACAGATAGCTCTTCCATTAGACATGCATCCAGACATTACCTACTATAGGTGACAGATACCATCACAAAGGGAATATCAGAATGAAAACCAGGAGATCTGAGCTCAGAAATAAGTTATTTTAATAATGAAGGTGCTAAGCCATGCACCAATATTAAAGCTATTGAAATATATCCAGCGGAGTTTTCACGAAATTTGCACCAACAACTTTTACTGAGCAAGGCTTTTCTCTGAGTTTCTCTGACAACTCCTGCAGCCTGTGTAAACACATGCTATCCTTGGTACAGATTATTATGCTTATCTATGGACGTTATATGAGCACTGTATACTGATCATCAGCTTATAAAGTTATAAATTACAGAATTCTGTAAAAAACACAATTGAGAGTATTTTTTAAAAAGGTAGTCAGATTAAATAATACGTGTTACAAAAATGCTGTTATTCCTGATAATTTTCCAATAAATTTTATTGTATTTATTAAACCTATATTTACAAAAAAAATTCATTTTACATAAGAAATGTATGTTGTAGTCATTATTTTTTAAATCACTGCTGAAATCAAAGCTTTTCTATTTATCTGTTCATTCAAAGGATGCTGATAAACTTCAAGGACAAATGGCGTCTCTAGAACTACTGAGGAACCTAATTTTAGTACAAATGAAATTGAAGAGCTTGTGCAAACGATTACCAGGCACCTTTGACTCATGTTTGGAGCTGGCTTATTGAAAGGGGATTTCACAGATAAACAAAATGTATATTTAGCAAATTACCTAGGAAGTCTTTCAATTTTTTCTTTGATTCCTCAAAGACCTGTCAGAGAATTAGAGTCATTCCTTGCCCTGAACACTTAAAATCCTATGCTTTTAGTGGGATTTCAAGAACTATTTGGCAGGAACATATTCTACTTCTAGATGACTGCAACAGAAGTGGCATCAGAGTCACTTAGATCAGAGCTAATTTGAGAAGTGCCTTAGGACAAGGGCAAAAAATGGGACAGCTCTGGACAGTGCTGAAATGCAGAAGAAATAAGCTTAATTTATAGACTACTTTTCAATTTACTGAATTTGCTGTTAACACATATAAGAAATCCTGTTTGCATCATGTATAATATTAAGTGCTCTTTTGTAAATATGGAAATAAAGATCCTAATTCAATGCCTGAGCACAAGAAGATAGAATTAGCTGCCAGCAAGACTTGGGAAATCAGAGTCTTAAAGTCTGTGCAACTCAGCCCTGTTTGTCTGTGTGACAGTGAAAAAGCACGGATCAATTCTGCTGCTCAGATAGGTACATCCATCTGTCTTTTAAAGATGATGGACAACATTCATAAGTTCTTAAACAGGGATGTTTGTCTTAGGCATCAAAGTCTTATTCAGAAGAAAGGCACAATTAGAGGAAAGGCATTAGGGTTGCCCAGGAAACATTTTCTAGAGAATTAGCAAACCGTGGTTTACTTCTAGTTTCCAAGTAAATATATCCTACGAAAATGAGTAGCATGAATTGGTAGTCAACACAGCAGACAAAAATACTGGAAAATCCCAGAAGGGGTGCCTGCAGGAAAAAAGTGGAGATAACTCTCCTGTCTACATACCTAAATATTGATTCAAAATTGCCCTCTGGTGTTCAATAAAATAAAAAACATTGCTCTCAGAACAATTTCTTCTAAAATAATAACACATCCATAACCACGTCATTTTCTCCCTTTGGAGGGGTTTGTTCATCTAGCTGCCACCAGATATGTCTGTGTGGTGAGCGCAGCTGATCTCTAAGCTACACTGGCTGTTTTGACCAGCTCTCTGTTGGCTGAAGTAGCTCTGACACCTCTCACACATGCATAGATCATGTCTTTATACAGAGGGTTGTCCTAACCTGGAGCAAATTCCTTCCCTGGATTCTTAAGGGCTTAAAACCCACAGAAAATGGGGGTCAGACAACATTTATAAAGGAAGAATTTAAAAATGTGAGCTGTGTAAAACTCAAAGTGTTTAATATATTATTTAATCTCGACACTATGTGACTGTACGGTAGGAGCAGTAACAAATAAACCAAATTAAAGTAAAGATTATTGCAGCAGAAAGGCTGACTTATGCCTGTCTCCTTAGTAGCTGGGGTTGAAATACATTTTTTCTTAAAAAAGAAAAAGCAGCAACCATCTGTACTTTACTTATATACCTCTTCAACACTTGAAATTGTGAGGAATGTTGGGACCATCTCCAATACATTATTCCCATATGAACTGCTGACATTCATGCCCAGCATGAATCATAAATTAGAAGTTAATTCAGCAGCTTCCGAATAAGTCCACCAGCAACAGTTTGTGCTCAGTAAGAAAGGATCAAATCCTGGGTGTATGAAAAGCAAAACCCACACATTTTCAGGTTATGAAACGGCTCAGAGTTTACTGGTGTCTTCACAGGGGCCACTCTTTGTCACTGGCCACTTGATGTCCTCATGCATACAGCACCCCTGGCCCAGGGGGAAAGGGGCACACTGCCACCTCCCAGCTCCATCAAGGCAGCCCATCATTTCAACAGCCAGGGCTAAGTCTTCATATACACTTAAAATAAACCCCAACCAACCCCTAAGAATTTCACATACCATGAAAAAAACAATCTAAACCCCAAATCTGTTCACTACTAATATCCCTCCATACAGTCTTTTACTAAAAAATGAATGGGAACTGAAGATTAATTCTAAACAAAAAAATCCTTTTTAGACAGAGGTTCAGAAATGGACACAGCGGAAACATCTTTTCCTCCCATATCCTCACAGAACTGAACGAAAATGCTGGCTTCCTTATATCCAACACATTTTCAGAATGCTTCTTTTGATAATGAAAAGAACTATCACCTTTTACCATGATATGAGACTGCAAGACACAGAGTGCCTGTAGAAAAGTCAGATACAGCTGTTCATCCACGATTATTTCCTTTCATGTGACCCTGTGAATAACAGATTTGCATAAAGTTTTCTACCCAGAAGAGTCAGACTAGAAAGTTGGAACAGAAGTAGAATAAAGATCCAAAAAGATTTTGTTTTTCTTCTTTTCAGAAAGAAGATATGAAAAATCATCAATAAGAACACATGGGGAAAAAAAACCAGCAGTGGTCATTCCTCAGATAAATGCAGTGATGGTACCTTTGGATAACCTTTGTAAAGAAGTTATTAACCAAGGGCCATTTTCAAATTATATTTCAGATTATAAACCCAGATCAGAATGTCTTGCACTATGCTCTCTTTTGCTTATTTGTAGAGCAAAATGTGACCTTTTAGTAACTAGATCTGTTCCCTAGTTTCACACATAAAATTATAGAGAATACTCTGTGTGTGTGTGTGTGTGTGTGCGTGCGTGCGTGTGTGTGTGTGTAAGTAGACAAAGCCCTTTGTTCAGAAGTGGGATAGAAATACTGTTTCATAGGAAGGCGAGGTGCAAGAAAAGAGCAACATACCAGTCCTGGAGTCAGGTGCATCTAGCTGAACGTTTTGAGCATGCAGAAGATTAATTAAAGCCACTGGAAAGCAGAAGAACAGGGCTTCACACAGAATACTGTAGTACTCTGAGAAAAAAAGGAAAGCTGGAAATCTACCAGAAGAAATGTAAAAACAGATAGGAGTTAGTGGACAAAGAAGGAATAAGAGATGTTATAAGAAGCACAGAGACGAAAGAGGAAGTGTGACTGAAGAAATCTCTAGTTTTAACCACAAATTAATTTCCAGGGAAGGGAGAGAGGTGATTTCTAGTCTAAAATATATTTGTCTCTTTTTCTTCTTCCCTATTCATGGAAGAAGCTGCTTCATTACCATATATGTGTTTTGGTGAGAGAAGAATTATGTATTTCCACCATTTTCAGCCAAAAATTATCTTCCCCTCATAAGAAAGTCTTGGTGAAAGCCCATACAAAAATCTAAGCTTTCCCACCAGAATTGAAATATTTTATGTGACTTTGTCTGCATACCTTGGGAATTTGTGGGAGGCTTTACAGTTGCATTAACTAGTACAGAAAATTTTTTCACACTAAAAATAGAAATTTGGAACAAAATTACTAATACTTTTAAAAGCACAAGTAAAAGGAAAGTAGAGATCTGAAAGTTCCTAGCAGTGATTTTCAACTTGGTTTCATAACGGGATTTTTTTTCCCTATTTGCAAGGTGTAAGTCAGTACTTCTGTTGCTCAATATTCTCAAATTATGTAGAAGTTGTGATCATATATTGTATTGCAAGGTTATATTTGAAAAAAATGTTGAGTACTATGCTGATTTGCAAAATTAGTTGCCAGTACACTAAAACATTTTTATCAGCCTCACAGTTCTGGAGAACAGACAATATTTAGTTGAATGAATAAAGAAATTTTGGAAATTAGTTGAATGATATTTCTGTAAATTGACAGTTGACAGATGAAGCTGAGTCATCAGTCAATCATGGCTGAAACCAGGAAGTGCAGCTGTAGAGTGTATTGATTTCATGTCTGTTATGCTGGTAAGAAATTTTCAAGACATTTCACCATTTCTGATCAAATTTTGACTCAATATAGGTCATTTAGTATCATTTAATAATTTTATCTACTATACAAAAAAGACTTTGCTGATTGTTAATGTTTCTCCTCATCTTCTTATTTTGTCAATATTTCTCCTCATTAGAAGCCCAGATATTTAAAATATTTTCAACCATAAACCTTTCTGATGGATTTGCTTTAAGAATCAGTTGAAATACATCTGTTATATTGGATATAAGTGAAAAAATTATGATCTTCATAAAATCTGAGTTTTTTGCTGTCTGTAGAGCTGCCTTTCCAAGACTGAGACAGATTTGCTGTGTCTGTCCACACTGTGCATTCACTGTCTTTCTCTGGTAAAAATCCCAAACCTAATAAATTTTCAATAATGTTAGTATTTTGGCAGTGTCATGAATTATCCTGCCCATCCGGCATCAGATAGACAATGTCACCTCTAGAATAGGTGTTGGCTGCCTGGCTCACCTCAGGTTATCATGATCTAGTCGTTTGACAGCTAAAGACACTAACGAATGAAGTTAATCCCATGAACTCTGCTGGGTTTTCCTCCCTAGCTTTAAGAGTTGAAGTTCCAGCTTGTTCCAAAATTATTGCACAGTGGTGTTGATATAGCCATTATTTGACAAGAATACTGCTTTTCAGCCAACTTCAAAGTTAAAGACAAAATGAAACACTGACAATTAAGTAGTAATGCTGCAAAAATTTAGCCCTTTTATTAATCCAGTCCTGACTGTTTATCCAATTAGCATGACAGCTAATATTTGTTAAATTATTCTGCTATATTATATTACTTAAAAATATTCACCTGTCTTTTTTTCAACCAGCTAAGAAGCAAAGAGGATTTCCTGTGTTGAGAGCACACTGAGAATTAGAACACGTACATACAATTCATACACGATTGCCAATATTTTCAATAGCTATTCTTTAAGAAAAATCAGGCTAAATGAAAGTTTCTATGACTATGAAAAATACCGTTGTCCTCCTTTTACATTGTGCATTGTGCTACAATCTTTAAGGAAAGGACCTCAGACACGTTTTACCCACTGAAGTCGACATCATCCACTAGGATGATGCTGCAGAGGTGAAAGTAAGTATGGATGGATAAGACAAGAGAGAAATGTCTCATAGCTATATAGTAAATACAGTGGAAAATTACAGAAATTGAAGATTGACCTCATTATTAAGGAAATTGGAGACAGAAAAAGATAAAGTCATAGCAGTTATATTTTCCTCATATTCTGGCTACCTGAGTTAGCTTTGCTAGTGTGCTGAGTCAAAAAACACAGATGAAGGTAAAGAAAGCTTTTTGTGAACAATTAAAGAAGTTTACTACAAATCTTTAAGTCATTCAACCAAGTAGATAAAATTAAGAGTGAAACTTTGATCTTATTTCTTCTCTATTCAGTACCCATTTACAGAAAGAAAGCAATACTTGCCCCTCATCAATCAGTTCCCATTGTGCAGAAAAATCACTTCTGCTGTTGAGTACTCAAGTATTGCAGCACTGAACCACAGAGTCACACACTAGGTGGAGGGGTCTCAGAAAGCCTCTCCTGGTCTCCTGCTGGAAGATGGGTTATCGCCAATACTGAATATTGCAGACATGACTTCCTCTACTTGAATCCGAGAAAGTTCCGAAGCTGAAGATCTGACAGGTGTCAGATGGAAGCATTGCACTACACTCACAGTTGGAAAAAAAAAAAAGTGTTTCAGAACCAAATACAAAGCCCCAAAGCCACAACTTGTGGCCATCGCCCCTGTTTAGAACACAGTTCACTATAAAGAACAGATTGCTATGTCACTGTTTGCAACCGTGCTTCACTAGCTGCTATTAGCCAGTTACTAGCTTCAAGCTATTAGATCCCTCCGTCATTCTTCTTTCCTACTTGAGTAAACTTGAACATCTCTTCACTCCTCCTTGCAAGCTTTCTTATTGGATCTCTGATGGCTTCTCCAAATCCCTCTTTAATTGGAGTCCCAGACCTACAGGAAGTATTTCAGTAACTCACAATTTATGACGAAAATAACTGCTTCCATTGATCTGCTGGCCACAGATCTCCGAATGCAGCTCAGTATGCAGCTTGTTTTGCTCATGATGAAAGTGTGCTATTAGCTCATATTCAACCAGATGTCCATCAAAATCTCCAGGTGCTTTTCAGTAGAATTGCCAGTTAGCTATTTACTCCCTGCCTGACCCAGCACTATGCATTTCTCCTCACTGAGCTTCATAAGGCTCGCCCAATCGTCCTGTCATTCACATCACAGGAATTGCTGACACTTGTCATGTTAGTCACTCCCCTTTTGTCCAAATCAAAGTGCCTCCTGGATGTACTTTGTTTGTTTTGGAATACATGTAGTCTTACTTTTACTTCATTCTTTAAATCCCAAAAGGTATTTATCAAGCAAGTTGAGTCTGAATTAAAATATTGAATATTTAAAAGTTATTAATTATTTAGTGCTGTATTTTATGTTATTTCTAAATTATTTTTAATTTAAAAGACTGAATGAAAAAGTTCAAGTGAACATCAGATTAATAACTAAGTAGTGAATCAATTTTCCTTCATTGTTAAAGTCAGATAAAAAGCTGTTTAATTCTTCAAAAACTTACACATGCATTGGCAGCAATCCATACTTCACATGTGCATTTAAACCATCAAATCTTAACTATGGATAATTATTTTTCATTCTTAAAAATGAAACTTGTATCTTCAAGGATAATTCTGGGATCTCCAAACTTTCCTCTTTTAGTAAACAGGATCTTAGGAATGGGAACACCCTCACAGCACCTTTCAGTCTCAAAATGGACTTGTTTTGCAGCAGTCATTATACACGCACAGGGCAAAGGCAGCAAGCCTTCATTCCATAAAATGGAAATTTTTGGATATTCTTTTATAAACTTTAAAAAAAATTTTGACTTCTCATCCAGCATTCTACATTGCTTCTGGTAACTCAAGAAACTGTTCTAGACAGCTTCACTTTTTCCTATTGCAAATGATGGAGGATGAAAAAAATCTATTGTTTCAACAGGAAAAGAATTTGCCTCACTTACTTTCAGTTATTTAAAAGTTAGTTTAATTTGAAATATTTTCACTAGTCTGTGTATAGTAATGAACAAAAGAAGGCACCTTGAAAATGTGATTAATTTCACTTGCCTTAAAGGTCAGTTTTGGACAAAACTTTAGAGGTGCCCTTCTCTTTTCAATACTCACAAAAGGAATTTGGATGATTATTAACAAAGATGCTTGGCTTTTAAATGACTGAGTTGGGAGCTGAATCACAACCCAGCTGATTAATTGGTAGGATGTAGCTGTGTTAATTCAACTTCTTTTGCTTTCTCTGTCCCTTTTCTTCAAGCTTCTAATCTTAAAAACACATTCTTTTTTGCCAAAGAAATTACTTAAGAACTGTACAAAAAGTATAGAAATTTAATTTGGCACTATGACTATCAAAGCTTATTTTAATTTTTAACCAATACTTTTAAACTCTTTTCTTCATTGTGGAATACTATATCACAAAATATGTATTCTACACTTATCTTGCTACACAGAAAATCAATCACATAGTGTTACGTCTTACTGTAAGCACCTTTTTGTCACACAACTAGTTACGCAGTGGTTGGAGGATTATCTTTCCCATTTTCCAAACAATCATCTTGTTGGCCAGTTTATCACATATTTTTAAATTTCCAGTACACCTGGTTCTGTCATGCCTTGCAAATGAGGGATTTGGAATGGGGCTTTGGTTTTTTTGGTTCTTTGCCAGGTGTGGGAAGAGAGGGGCATTGGCCTAGGAAGTGTCTGGCTTTGTTCAAGCTCTAAAATGCCACAGCATCATGGGAGAGACTAATATGGTACTAGAGACTCACTATAGACCTGTCCCAGATGAATTATCATAAAGTTTGCTCTTTCTCATAGAGACAGCATATTCTTCCGGGATAAATCAGCAGAATATGTCCCATTACAGCTGTCATCTTGAGAACAGCAGATTTAGTAGCACTCCTGGTATTGCCTTGTGTTTGATATTTCCTTTGGGAGATTCTATTTTGTGATAAAGAATCCACATTTCTAATAATTTTATTTTGTGAAGTTGAATGCTATTTCCATGCAACCTTGAAAATGCTCTTTTCAGCAGTTTAGATCTAGCTTCCCTTTGATAAGTAACATTTCTTCAATAGATGTTTTATTTCAGAGAGCAGCCATATCACACGTTTCAGCAATAATCAGCACTAAGTATGTCTACCCCATGCATCTACTTTCTCATCAGTAGGACAATAATTTATCTCAAAGTTCAACAATGGTATTTCTTATTATCACTGCTTATCATGAGTCACTGTAATACCTAGGAGCCTTCAAAGTGAACTAGGACTCAGGGTTATTAGCTGTGAACCAAGAATATTCCAGCCACAGACAAGCTCTTATATACAGATAATTCCAATGGACCAATCAATTAATCAGTATCAGTAGGAAAAATTTACCTAAATTTATTAAAGTTGATATTTGTGTCTTCACTATTTCTTTTTTTCTTTTTTTTCAGGAAAATACAGCCTTGTATAAAGCGCTTTTATGTACACCTTGAAATTCAACAGAAAATCTTCGGGTTCCCAAACCTTCCTGATTAAACTGAGCATAATTCAGAATAATCTATTTCTGCAACATCTCATAGGCAGAAAATACACTGATATGATTGTTTTCCCAGCTCAAAAAGACATATTAATGATCCACTCTAATAACAGCAACATTTTAGGAAACACCATTAACAGAACAGTAGTATCATCTGAGTGACGTAAAAGTGAAAAGAAAAAGTAATTTCTTAAAAAGCTTGAAGAGACACTTAAGTCATTGTGCCATATTCTATCTTGAGATTGTTATAGGGCTTAATCTAGGGCTAACTAGAGCCGATGCAAATGAAAGATGTGTGTGAGCTGTTGCTGTAATACAGAGGACTATATTTGTTGTGTGGACAAATCCTGGAGAAAATCTGGAGTTGTTTAATGAACCAGCAAAGCACAAAGGACTCTCTTTCTTCAAATTATTGTATCACTGAACAACCACCTGCAGTAGTTTACTGATGAAAGAGAGAAAAAAATATTCCAGCAGAATAGAGCAGACTGATCTGAAGTGATTGCAAATACAAGTAATTGTATGATTTAGAAATTGGAAAGCATAGTATTGAAATCCATTTGAAAATAACAACCTGCTTCATTTGGGGTGGTTTTTGGTTTTTGGTTGTGTTTTGGGGTTTGTTTTTTTTTTTTTTTGAAGGTAACTAAGCAAAATCTTAGCTGTAAACAGCAGCAGAGAAAATTAATTTCCATTTTAGGACTACTTTAGATTGTGAAAGCAATATAAAGCAGATTGCAAAGAATTCCAGCAAGAAACAAGACACACAAAACTCAAATGAGTGAACCTTATGTAGTTCTCCATAACTGAGAAAGCCATGCCAGAATGAGCAAGTAGGACTGAAATAGCATGAGAGGTACATCAATATCTTTACTAAAAAATATAGTAGTACATAGCAAGAATTTAGCAGTACTACCAGTCCTTAGTAGCCAGTAGTGAAAGATTAATCCCTCATACCTAGGCATCTAATCCAAACTAATCTTTTTTCCTAAAATAGTAAATAACTGAAGGAGTCTTCATATTGTCTTAAAATTTCTACCTAGCACCAAGCACATTTGGCTCTGGAATCAGGCATTTGTAAACTCAAAGGAGGACAAGTGAAAAGCAAATATGTGTAGTGTCCAATCTTCTGGTTTGCATCAGTGCAACTCCTCTAAGGTTAATGGCTGATATGCACCCTTATCAAGTCATGAACTTGCTCCAGAATGCAAGCATCTGCTTTAAATTTCCTAGCTTTTATTGATTTGTCTCAGTCATAAAGCTATTTAAATGTGCATTTCCATTACTAAATAAAAAAAGAAATTAAATTTTGCTTATCTATTTGCCAACATTCATTGTTGGTTCTCCTTTACTTCTTAGAAGATCTTTGTTAGCTGATATATCTGATAAACTTTTCTAATAGCTATTTGATGTTGCTTTTATTGAAATGTACTGACAGGTCAAGGAAAATATACAATTGTACTACATGTTTACCCAAACCATACATCTTATAATTTATCAGGATGCTTAAGAAGTTCAGTGGACAACTTCCAACTTTTTAAAATTGTTGATTCTTAACCGTGAATATAAATTATAAAAGCGTGATTTGAGATCAATATTATGATGGATATTTGCCAGATGAATTATAAAAAAGACCAGGAGTATTAAAAGTAGCAACCAAAAAAAAAAAAAAAAGGGGACTGTGTAATACAAAAGTCTTTTCCATGTGAAGGAAGCTACAGCTATAAAACAGAGTATTGGAACATGCAAAAAAAAATCTTAGCTGAATTTTTGTATAAGGGGAGAAAAAGGGATAAATTCAAACCTTTTACCCAGCTCTCAACCAATTTTTGAAACTTTGCATCAACTTTGGCCAAATTGCTAGTCTAGAAAATTTAAAGGTACCCCATACTGGGCCAATTTCTGAAGCACTGTGATCTCATTAGTAGAAATATTTATAAATTAACCTCTTTTGGAATTTCTTTGGAAATTTTTCAGTTACATTAAAGTAACTTAATGCATCTGCACTACTCCCTTAAATGGCTCATATGCCCACAGGAACATAAGTAGTTGAAAAACAGCTTTTAATTCTCTTTTAGACAAGACCGAGGTGAAATTCAGGGGTGCATGAGCGTTGGGCCTGGCTAAGGGGGAGTTAGTTTTCCCCATGGCAGCCCTCACAGTGCTGTGTTTTGCAGTGATACCTAGGAAGGTGTTGATAACACACCTGTGTTTTGGGGCTGCTGGGCAGTGCTGGCACAGCATCGGTGCTGGCACTCAACATGCCCTCCCTTCATGAGCAGGCTGGGGATGGGCAACATGAAGGAAGGTGACCAAAGGGTCATTCCATACCATATAAGATCTGGACTGCAGTAAAAGCTAAAAGAAAGGACAAAGAAAAGGGGCCATTTACTATTCATATTTTCTTCTGAAGAAACCTCAATGTGTACCAAAGCCCTGCTTTCCAAGAAGTGGCTGAACATCGTCTGCTGATGGAAAATAGAGAATAAAATACATTTTTTCCTTTGCTTCCAACAGCCTCTGCTTTTGCTTTATTAAACTGCTTTTATTCTGACCTACAAGGTTTTCCATCTTATTTTCTGCCCGCATTGTCCTGCTGAGGTGAAGAGTGATAGAGCCACTTGGTGGGCACCTGGCATGCAGCTGTGGTCAACTCATCACAGCATGTTAGTAAAAGTAAGAACTGTTCCAGAACACACGAAGAATCCCCATGGCTGGCACACCTCTCCCATCAGACAGAAGGCTTCATATTGACTGATAACTGCTGTCACTCAATATGCTTAGTGCTGCCCATTGATCCCGTATTTCAGCTTCCCTTTGCACATTCCTATAGCCCATCACAATAAACAAAGCCCAGTCAGCAGCTCAGCCCAGGGATCACTATGATAGCTTGTTTACCCTGTTGTGCCTCACTTTCCATACAGCCCGTTATGAGCCATGTTCTGCCTCAGACATTTGAAAACACAAGACGGGGGAGGGGATGCGGGATGTTAATGGCATCCTCTCGAGTGCACATTGGCTAATTAACACTCTGCTGTTAGGAGACCTGGTTACAAGTATATGAGGAAATAGGCATGCTTCCATTGCTGCCTCTTGTATTATTGTTTTGCTTTAGTTTTTATAGATTATAAATAGAAAGATTAAATTTCCATGGTGTTCCTGTTTATTAACCAAGTTTTAATATTCTAAAATATTTCTTCGTAGTGAAGGAATAGAAGTGGCTAAATAAAAATTTTTAAAGTATTAAATTAATTCTGACCATTGTGGCTTGTAAATAATTTGTATTAATATCCCCTTATTGCAAATACAGATATATAGATATAGATATATATTCCATATAGTTTGAATAAATCTTTTATGACTGAAGACTTCCTCAGTCAAAGTTTGGAAGTATATTCCATTAATATATTCAATTGATTTTTTGACCCATGTAAACTCAATGAAAACAACAAGCTTTTATGAGGATTTCCACAGCTTAACTACACATTTTATGGAAAGGTGTCTCCCTTGGTATACTACTCCCTGCTCCTGACTGGTGCTTTATCATTGTTCTGAAGAAGATACTGAGCAGCTGTTACCCAGCCATATTCTTCATAATCTTTCTCATACTTCCCAGTTGTTCTTCTTTTCTAAGCTGAAAATACCTAGCCTTTGTTCAGTTTCTCAGATTTTCCTGCCTTTCATCATGTGTGCTATCTTTTTCTGTAGATTTTTCAGCTACTCTTTTTTTAAATCAAGAGAAATCAGAGCAGCTAACATTCAAAGCATGGCCATAATATAGCTATAAATAACAGCATAAAGTTCCCCTTTCTGTTCCCTTACATTTTTCATCATAACTCCAGATATAATTTTCTTTTTCAGCTGTTAAACAATGCTGAGATAATGTTTTCAGGGAACTATTAAAACATCAATATTTTGTTTCTGAATGGAACTTAGTAGATCAGAGCCATAAAGTTTGGGGTTTTGGGGGGCTTTTTTGTCACGTCTTAACCTATTTATTTGTTTTTATTTAAATCCATTTTTCTGTTAAATATTCAGCACAGTGAGCTCCTCTCCCAGCTTGTTTCTGTTGGTATATTTGAGATAGAGGATCACCACCATGTTTGTTATTCACCACAATCTACAAGTCCTCTCCTAGTAGCTGTCTGCAGAGCTGCCCACCTCTTTACAGTCTGTTCCTTCTTTCTAAATGCTTTGTACTTTTCTACACTGAATTTCATCTGGATTTGATCTCAGCTGTCCCACTCAGCCTTTTGACCCCTCCTCAGACTGTCATCAAAGTTCTTCCTATTTCACCATTTAAATCAAGATCTCCACACAAGTTCATTTAATTCACCCTACTTGACTTTATATGTTTTCTATTTTCTGAAAATACATTTAAATCAGATGCATACTCAGTTTATACTAATTTAATCCAACCCACATTAACTGGTTTGCTTGTAAGCCTCTCAGGGAATAGCAGCATAAACTTTCCTATAATTTTCCTTAACACTCGACCAGTTATTCTGCTAAGAGCATCACATTCGTTGGTCATAATTTTTCCTGGTCCAAAAAGCCTGTCAGAGCTTCTTTTCAACTTAATTGTCTGCTAGGTGTATATAACTTGATTGTGTGATAAATCATTAAATAACCTTCTCTGCATGAAAACTAAGGCTCAAATATGCAGCTAAGCTTAAAAAGTTTTCATTCTTCTTCAGAGCCAGGCTTCTGTGCAACCTTTCAAGCTACCACAACCCACAGGCTAAATGTTTTCGTTTTAAATTATGGCAGACAATATATTATATCATATAAAAGACAGAAATAGCAGAAGGTACTTCTGCGTCACTAAATTGGACAGTAAATTAATACTGAGGGCCAAATCCAGACATGGCTAAGGTTCAGAAATTGATTCACAAATAGATCAAACATCTGTTTCAATGTTATGAGCAGAACAGCTGGCTGAGAGCACTGACTGCGAGTTTTGAGTTATCTAATTTTACATTCTGTGTGTCTGTCCAAGCTCTCAAATTGCACATGTGGAGACTGAGGCTGAGGTACTTTTCTCTTCTCACTGCAAAGGCAAGAGTTGTTACCAGCGATCAGCTGAAATGAGGTAGCACAGCCCCGTGCCCCAACTATCAAGATGAGTGCAGTACTTCAGCCAGATTTTCCCTCAACCTATAAGGATGGAGCCTTGTTTGTCCTCATTACTTCTCTTGATCTATCTCACTGCATGAAAATAAACAATCCCCCGATTATTCAGGTCATTTCTTAGACATGTTCAGTTAAAGCTACTAGGAAGCGTGGCTGTCAATAGTCTAAAACTGGTTGTTAGTGACAGAGCTGCTTTCCTCTTATGACTGAAACAGCATTTTACATTCTCACTGGAAGAATGAGAGACTTCAAATTTCAGAAGTCTTTTTGGTACATCCCCATGTGCATAAACCCACCATCAACCATCGATGTGTTTGCCTGCAAGACAGTGCTACCTAAGCCAGGTCATTTAGGAAATACCAGTGCTTGGTTTCAGAACACTGCTCTCAGTGAACGGAAAGTTTGAAATCAGACCATACTTTCAAGCTAAATTAATATAAAGAAAAATTACTCAGTTGTTCTTACTCTTTTCCCCACCCCCTCAGGCACTGTTATTGACCACGTAATATTTAATAACTGATTAGTGAACTGCATTCTAAATGCAACAGGCCATGTACACTTCAATAGTATCTCTCCAGTACTTATTGCTACAAAAAAAAGAAACATCTATTTCTAAACTGCTTTGATACTCTGTGAATCATTGTAATTCCTGAAAATAAACAGTGCCATTATTTCTTTGCTGGACTAATTCTGCTTATGTTCAGATTGCTCGCAAACAAGCTAAATGCCGTCCAGGACAATGGAGGATAAGATAGAAAAAGGAATGGGAATTTCACCATGAGGAACCGCATCATAAGTCAGTTGAGGATCTTTCTCAGTTTGCCACTACACTGATTTGATCACACCATCACCTACTAAAGCAGCATTTCTTTCAAACGCTCCAGAAGTTTAATTCCAAAAATAATCTACCCAATGGAGAGTTACAACAGGCAAAGCTGAAAGAACGTGACAGAGTTTTCATATGATGAAGCAACACACTTTAAAATTACACTGAAACAAAAAGTAGTTTTTAGAGAGCATTTCAGACAGAATAGAGTGCTAAAATGTTAAAACACAAGACCTGCTTGTGAAATGAAGTTGCTCACACCAAATGAGAACGGAACAGAAATAAATTAAACAGCTATTCAGCTCCCTGGTTTCTGTCCACTTATGCCACAGATTAAGAAGCACTAATGATAGGGTTTAATACTCAAGTTTTATATCAATATCTGACTAGCCAAGTGTTCATTAAGTTGTCACTTCCAACTCTACCAGTCCACCAAAGCACTGCACTAAGAGTATATATAATATATTTCAAAGAAAAACATTTTCCCTCTACATGTTGGATATAATTTTCGTCTGTATTTTTTTTTTTTTTAAGTAGAAAATGCAGGTCTTCCTTCTCGGAACCGGATGAGCTTTGCCACATGGTTCACCATATATTAGGACTCACTGATTGTTTCATTCTGTTCCTGGACATGAAGATGCAACTAAAACATTGCCATTAGTCTAAGTCCTAACCACTGTGTCTTTGCAATTTAAACATTCAATGGTTATCATTACAAAATGGTAACTAGCTTGGTGATTTGACAAAACCCCCTATTTGTACTCAGGGGCAGGAAAATGTCAGAAACAATCTTCTTGCTTCAAGTGGTAGTACTGCATTTCTGAAATTTCATCCTATTCCAGAGAGAATACTAATGCAGAAATTTCAAGTGACAGAAAATTTTAAAAGGTTTGCATTTTAGGTTAATTGAAATGTATTTGGTATTAAAATCCTGAAATGTTTCTCTTATTTGTTTGGGATTTTTTTTTGTATGAGCCTGTGGAAGCCTTATGATATAAAAATCTAAAACCAAAAATCTCCTCTGAAACAAAAATTTGACACATTTCTTCCTAAATACAAAATGGAATCATCAGTTCGAAAATCTTCAAGGAATTTTGTGTTATACATTTGTATAAAAAGTTTTAATTTTCAAGGTACCCTGGGAAACATCCAGCTAGCACTACTGAAATAGAGAAATGCTTGTCTTAGCTTTGGTAACAGTCATGAAAACTAGCATTACATCTTTTCAAAGTGTATATATTCATGTGTGTGTGTATGTGTGTTTGTAGAAGGTTTATATGTGCACATATAAATGATGGGTTTTTTCTCTAAAAAGAGACCTGCATTTTTCAAAATAATTCATATTTCTAACTCTACAACCTAGATACGTCTACCTCTCACTTCCTGTGAGTATATGGTTATGAAAGATGCAAGCCTTGATGATATTTTGCATTGGTGACAAAAATGAAGTCAGCTAAGAGACACCTTGTATGTCAAGCAAAACAGAGTGTGATTTTTGAGAAAAACTCTTGTATCTCATACACCCACTGAAAGCAAGAATAGACAAATGCTACCTAATGGCAAACAATTCACCTAAAAGTGCTTCTATCCACATTGCATTTTTTTCTATCAGCCATGAAAAGCCTTGTTGAAAATCCTCACTCAGAAAGACTAATTTGCTGTGTTTGGAGGTAGAAACACTCTCAGTGACCCAGTCATCTTAAAGGTTGCATAGTCTGCTTCAGGTTCTGGCTTCAAAGTTACAATACCAATTTTCATTTCCACTATATAAATACTCCCATTCACCTTAATCCTTTTAAATATTTTGAGTTCTACTCTCTTACAAGCTCCTCAATAATATTTGGCACAACAAAACTAATAATTATATTTTTCTTAGAAATTCTTCACCTACAATTTTCACAAGTCCTGCCTCAAACTAATGCACTGAAAAATGTGACCCACATACATTTTGTGAATATTTCAAATTAACTTCTACATAGAACCTCTTCTCCCTGAAAAAGTCATCAAGTAGTCCCAACTGTAAGAAGTACAATACTGCACTGTTTGCATGAGCTTTCTAAAGAAGGTGAAACAACAGGTAAAAAACAATGAAACTGTGGAAATCTTCAATTATTAATACTATTTTGTTGTATTTAAACTGATGTGGGTTTGAGCTCTCACAAAAGGAAGGAGAAGAATGGCTAGTCATACAATGCATCAACCTCTTAAAAAAATGGAGACGAAATTATCACATCAATTATAATAAAGGTTAAAATCTTAACTAGAACTGAAAGGCAGTAGTGCAGTTGCTTCTAGGTTAGTGTTGTGACACCTTGGAGATGGAGACTGACAGATATATCACATCATATTCAGCAGATGCTAGCACCAGCCTCCCTGTTCTTTAAAGACAGCTGAGACTGAAATACATTTCCCATTATAAATACAGTATAATGGAGGAAATTTCTCTGGCTTACAGACAGAAATGAATCACTAGTTGTAAAATCAAGTTATGCATTCGTACATGACCATTTGTATTTCACTGTTAGTTTGTTTTTTCTCCCCAGTATATCACCAGCTCTGATGAAGTTATATTAATATGTACTCAGCAAACACTGAAGTGTACATGGTGGGGAATCATCTACAGACCGGAGAAATATACCCTTCTAATACCAAAACCAAAACTCGGGCTTTAGCATAGCCTGATACTATCTTAGGACAAGGAAATAAAATCTTGGGAAAAGTTATGTATTACACTGATTTTTTGAACTGTAAACAATTAAGAGGAAATTAGATTCTCTAACAAAATCATGGTGCTCTCTAAGCATTACATTTAAAGATGATTCAAGATTTTCTTGTTATTTTGATTACCTTTTTAATAGTATTTTTTTTAAATTGACATGATCAGAAATATTATGAAAAAGCACCATTTTTTTTTTGAAACTGGCGAAATGTTTTTATTGAAGTTTTCACAGTAGATTTTTCATTCTCCTAGTCAAAATTTGGTTTTTCTATCTAAAATCTACATGTAAACTTGTCATTTCAATAAAAAGTACTATGAACTATATAAGCACATGAAGGATTTTGGACTATGAATATTGATTTCACCTGAAATTACTTTTGGTAAGGCAGCTGGTATAAAAGATCATTTTTTCTTAAAACAAATTTTTTCATTAGAATCTCACTTATTTTTACCAAAAAAAGCCTCTGCTAAAACATTAATCCGATATCACCAGTTCTCTGATCTGAAATCCTTTCTTTTTCCCACTGGGACAAAATCAAGGGAGACTGATCTTTTCACACAAGAAGTTTCAGTACCTCTTTCAATTCCATTAATAAAGTAAGTTTCCCTCTATGTCACAGTTTGATAAAATTGGATGGAAATTCTGCCACAATAAACAATATGCAAAAGGCTGTTTCAGCTATTTTGCTAAAATACGTAACAAGCATATTCCTGAGAAAAAAATATAAAATATCTTACGTAGTATGTGATATCTGACAAGTCGGATTAGGAAATAATTTGTCACTAGTCAAATTCCTAGTATATTTTTTGCTTGAAATTTAAAGACAACAGCCTTAGTTATCTGTATTTAAAAAATTAAGTTACCTTTCATCCCTGAAAAACTTTCTAATTATTGGTAACTTTACATAAATACAGTACAAATATAACTTTCTGCTGCTATATCTTTTTTCTGTTACCTGGTATTTTACCTTTTTCTTTTTCATTACACTTTTCTTCCATGATTTAATATTGAACACACAAACAGTGAAATGTTTTTTATATAGCACATACCTTATACCCCTCTGTCTACACACAAGCACTGAAGGTTTAAAGGTAGCAAGCTGTAGACAATGCAAACACTTTGCTGAAGAATAATAAAGTCTCATACCGTCTCCTCTGCTGTTTAATATCAATTGGCTTGTTAATAGCATAAGGCGATCCGTGAGTGCAAGCATTCTGGAATCTAGCCACTTTCCCCAGAGCCAGGTGATCACAGCTAGGTGGTAAACTCATTTTATCCCAACAGAAGCAGCACAAGACTAACAGCCCAAAGGATGCACTCCTGGGAAAACTGGAAACAAAATGTTACATAATCAACGTCATGGAAGTATGCTGCTCCAAAGGAGCCAAGCAGTCCTGTGCCTGGAAAGCAAATGCTCCTCATCTCAGCCGCATCTGCCACCCTCATGGATGCAGGAAGTTGGCTGTTTATTTCCACCCAGTCATACTCCAACCAATTACTGATTAAGCAGATAAAGCAGAAAGTCACTCAGGAACAGTTTCCCTCACCTGTGTGCACTAATCTTTTGTCTTTTTTTTTTGGTTTTTTGGGGTTTGGGGTTTTTTTTTTTGTGTGTGTGTGTGTGTGGAGACAGACCATAAGCACAGTTTAATCAGTTAAGACTAATATCTGAAAAAGCCACAGACTGAATTCACTTTGAAGCAGCAGGTGGGCCAGAAGAGATGTTTTTGCATATATCAAAAGATCACAGTGGGAGGAGGAGGATCTACCCACTGGTACACTTGAAAAGGTCAAACAACTTCTAAGATTCACAATGCGAACTCTGATTAGATTTGCTCTATTTCAGAGCAATTTCAGCTATTATTTCAGAATTTATATTTATATTCAGAGCTATTATTTCAGAATTTTATCTCTATAAAGAAAAAAATGAAGATCATATAATTTATTATATACTTGATGAAGTGTTATATTCTGAGGTATGTTTCTTATCACATAGCAAAGCATTCTCCACTAACACAAAGTAACAAAATGTGAATAACCCCATCTAAGAACCGACTCTGTCTTTGAAAAACAGCAGTATATAAAATTGTTTTCTCATATCAGTAACACATTTTATACAATTCAACAACTCAAAATTATACCTGGAATTGCCTTTATTTATGAAACTACATCTACCGGGCCTCCACTACCTCAGCTCTCTGTGCAAAGCTCTTAGAGGTCCCAACTAAAAAAAAAATCCAAAAAAGTAGTACTACAGTGCTACTTTCACACACAATCAAATTATGAAGTGCATTTTACACTACAGTGTGAAAATCTGAGGGATAGAAAGAGATTTATGTTCAGCACAGAAGAAAACTCTATCACAGACAAGTGGAAAACTAGGGGTATTTTTTGTGTATCATATATAAGCAGTGTAAGCGCCTCAATCTATCTGGTTGGTATTAATCCTCTTGAATTGCCAGCATCAAAGGAAACAAGACAGGAAACAAGACAGAAAGAAAGACAACATTCCTTGTGAGAACAATGGACACGGGAGTGTTCCCAAAAGGGGAACACCCTATGCCTGGCTCCAGAAGGGGTGGCAACATTTACGTTTCCCAGGCTGCAGTGCACTAGAGAAGGAAAAAGAAGCTAATGGCAAGAATGTGCCCATGATACCTCAGTGAAAGCAGACAGGTAATAGAGGTATCCAACAGAACGGGAAGCAGGATGCCTTGCCTTGGAACTGCTAAAATGAAGTGGAATCAGGGGTTCAAAAGTTCAGATGCATCAGACAGGGGCTCTGGCCTGCAATCACAATGCAGCTGCTCCGTGTGCTGCCACCCTCAGTGCCAGGCTGGAAACAGAAGCAATTTGTCATAAGCCCTTGGCAGGTGTCAAAGTCCTCATAGGACTCTGTTAAGTGATGAAAGAAACAGGCAAAAGGGGGACAGTCATCCATACTGTGTGCTTCCCTTGCATCTAATAAAAACAGATAAATGCAACACATAAGACTTTTTATGTGTGGTTCTTAATTTTGTTTGTGTCCTGAAACTGTTTTGTCTGTATAACTGGAGTATAATTTTGCATGCACAGCTATTATAAGATTGAATGCAATCCAGGTAAACTTTTTTTCTGCATTAACAGGCACTCTAAGGAAACAGAAGTCCATACTCTTGGAAAGATGAAAATGTGACAGATGAGAGCTGAAAATCTGCACTAATCTTTTAAATATGACGTTAGTATAAGGCTATATCTGATTCCACTTAGGGTACAAAATACCAGCAGTCAAAAAAGTCCTTCAGAAACTACTTCAGCTTTGTACAACAGAAAGCTAAAATAAATAGATATGTCTAACATAAGCCTCAAAAAGTCATTCTCCAATATGCAAATACAGTTATTATGAAGAAAAAAAGCCCAGACTAAAAAACAAGCAACACAAATATCCTGCCTATTAGATATTTACTTTAGTTAAGAAAGAAAAAGAAAGGAGAAAAAGGTAAGGAAAGTAGGAAAATCTAAATATCACTTAAGAAAAATCAGATCAGAGTAAAATCAAAAGGTATTTTTCTCAGTTGTGACTTGTTTATTGGGCTCTTGTTTGGTTGGTTTTTCTGTTTGTTTGTTTGTTTATATTTGGGGTTTATTTAAGTGCAACTAAAGATGGTTGTAAACCTGTCTTTTTATATATGGAGGAGTTTCTTCCTTGTTATTGAAGCGGAATAGTTTCTTTCCATTTCATAATGGGTACAAATGCACAACTTGAAATATTTGTTCTGGATACAAAATTGACTTAATTTATGCATTGAAGATTCTTCATCGAAGAAGGAATTGAAGTGGGCATGACAGCACTTCAGGTGCCATGCTGTGTCAGTAAATTCTCCATTGCAATGCTGATGCCACCAGGCTGCCCCCAGCAGCACTGGACTGGAAGAGCTGGGAGGCTCCAATCTTCCTCCCAGTCATCTATCTTTCTTCAGAGGCCATGAAAATTTACTGGGAAATATACGGCAAACAATATCTTCCCATCTCACCATCTGTGGTCACATGTGGGATGCAATATCATATCAACAGGAAAGCACTTTCTAAAAATCTAGGCAGCCCATCGGACATGACTAGTTTTTATCTTATTTAGGTAGATTCAAAGTATGGAGCTGTTATAATTTGGAAGTCTGGCTAACATCAGATATGCTCCATGGAACATGTCTTTTACCTGAGAGCTCTTTTGTTCCTCAGGGAAGGATAAATTTTTGAAAACTATACGCTAAACACATCTTCAGCTTTAACACCTTTGTGAAGTACACAGCCAGAAAAAGTAAACTTACTTTGACATAATGTTTCCAAAATAATGTGTGTGCAGGTAATTCGACAATATTCAAATTAGTCTCAAGGGAAATTTCAATGGAACAATTTAGCATCAGGATATATCATGGCATTTTGAGACAGGATTGACTTTTATGGAATTTTTGCAGAAAAATTAAAGCCACTTAATTTTAATATCTTAAAAGCTAAATTTTCCCATGAAGATGTGGCCTACAGTATGTTACAATATTTAAAAATTCTCTAAAATCCACATTTATGTGAAATAAATATCTTCAGGTTTTTAATCTGATGTATTAAAGTTGGTATAAAACTAAGCCGTCTGAGATTTTACTGTGTGGATGGATATTGATATTTTGGATTGACACACTGAGATTTTACTGTGTGGATGGATATTGATATTTTGGATTGACATACAACTTAATTTAAATATCTTAAAACACTTGACTAAAATGAAATTAAACTTAACCGTAGTTTGTGCCCATAACATAACTGAAGATTCAAGTATTACTCAAACATCTTCCCATTTACTTGTCTTATGAAAAGTTTTTCAACACTTTTTTGAACATTTAACTTAACAAAGCTACATTTTTATTATCCTTTATTCTTATTCCCAAGTCCCAGTGAAATGTAGAATGCTAACCCTGTGTCTTTTAAGGAATTACATTCTTTTTGGCATATGGTATATGGGTTAGGGTTAGGGTTAGGGTAAGGGTATGACTATTTTATGTATCAAATTGTAACAATGTTTGCAAAACTTTAAAAAGTTAGTTTGATTTGTTTCTGACAACACCAGGAAATAGCTAGATATTAAAGAATAATTAGCAAAATCTTCTCTTGCTGTATGAGAGAAATTACATAAGATTTTGACTCCTATTACCCCTATTACTACTATTAGATTGCACAGTTCTGACTAGACGGCCTCAGTCAATGTCTTGGGCTTCACTAGACTACAGAACATTTTAAGGAAAAGGCAGCTCACTGTTCCTCACTTCCCAGCCCAAATATATGAAAAGATTTTTCTTCATCTATATAGTGTCAGTTCCTATCTACTAACTAGACCTTTTTCCTTGTGACAAGAATTTCTTCCTAGAAGTATTCTGACTGACAAAGAATTGACAGAGGACATGAAAATGGTTTGGCAACATGTGACAAATTTTTCTGATGAAGATGTTGTCTGTCCAGAATACAGTAATAACTAAGAACCCTAACACATATGTTAAAAGATTGGATAAAGCTCTCCTCCCCTTAATTATTTTGAAGATTTTCCCTTTATACATATGTATTTATCTAAATAACTATTTAAAATATTGCTGTTGAACATTCCCTGATTGCTGAAATGGGCAATTATTTAACTCTTAGTTGAATATGGGCAATTATTTAACTCTTAATTGAAAGGTAAAAGAAATATGGGAATACAAGAGTTATTTCAACACATTTCTTCTTGATTGATGACTATTTGATTGTCCTTCCCATTTTTTAGAGGATAAATTTCCTAAAAAAAGTACTGCTTATTTACTTATAAAGAAGACTATTGCTTGAATTGTCCAAAACTATTTGCATGGTTTTTTTATTAAGTGCTAAGTGTACTCTGATTGATAGTAATCTGAGAAAGTAAGCTATATGTCCTACAGAGTGCCAGCCAAAACAAACACACAGACAAAAATTCATGATATATGGGTCATATAATAAAGTTGTGAATAAGAACCAGCTCTTGCTTAGACCACTGCACAGATTGCATAGACATATTGCGAGTCTGTCTGTTACATACGGGGATAACAGAAATGGTTTTACAAAGTACATATCAAATACATACTGGAAAAGACCCCCCGTTCAAAGGCGTGAGACAAATATTCAATAAAGGCATATACTTGGCTTCAATTTTTAGTGTTTAAATCTGTCTTACAACGATGAATCTGGTTTTAACATATGTTCTTTTAACTCTGCCAATACACTTTTGCTATTGAAATGTAGGACTACATGCTGCTGCCCTTGAAGACGCTTTTTTTCAATTGACTCCTACACACTTTTGCTTCCCTTTATCTCATCAAATAACTCAGGGAATCTTTAATGAAGGCCTTCTATTCTCTCCCTCACATATCATTAAGCCATTAGAATAGCCGCAGCGGGTCCATTCAGCTCAGCACCCCATTTGCAGCACTGGCCCAGAAGCCTGCCCTTTCTTTGTCATGCATCTTAACAACAAAACCAGAAAGGTTCAAAAAATTGAATTTCAGCTATCTCATTGCAAGGAAATCATATTCTTCTGAGAGAAAAAATATTTAAGGGCATAAAATAGCTGATGAATAGAAGCAATTAAAAAATCAGGAGTTCTTATTGAATTCAGTCTGCAAGCATAGATAGTGTCACTGTATGTAACGCTACTCATTAAAAGACATTAATGACATACTGCAGTAGTTACACACCAGAACAATTCTGTTTATTCATCTCTCCAAATGAACATTTTCTTTGAACTTTAGCTGCTACCACTATATTTAGAATATTGAGTTAATATTGCCCATGTTGTTTATTGAATAGGCAAAATAAAGACATTTTAGAAATCTTAGGTGCTTGTAATGTGCATTACTTCTGTGGCATACTAACTACAAATTTGTCTATTTATAATTAAATTTTATATTTTGTATATTTTTTATATTTTGTATATTTTGTATAGGTTAATAATAAAATAATTTCTGAGTCAATTTTTTAGGTATATACCTCTGTTCTTTTTATGTGATATCACCTTCTATGCATTTATTCCTTATATTGCCAAAACCAAACATGTATTGTGTATTTGCACACTCTTCATCAGGGCTAAATTAGAATTTGCAGTGTTGTCCTGGTTTCAGCTAGAGCAGACTTATGTTCTTCTAAATAGTTGTTACAGTGCTGTGTTTTGGATTCAGGTGAAAATAGTGTTGATAACACACTGATGTTTTGGGTTTTGCTAAGTGGTGCTCATCCCAAGTCAGGGACTTTTATTTTTTCCTTATCTCATGCTTTTCCAGTGAGGAAGTATGCAAAAAAAAAACCCCAAACATACAAAGACAAAGAGCTCTAACAAAACTGGGAGGGAGCACAGACAGGACCGGTGACCCTATCTGAACAAAGGGATAGTACACACCATAGAAGCCACGCCCAGGACATGAACTGGAGGGAGTTGCCTGGAAGCATGCCTGATCTGGGTTTGGGAAGGGGGGTCTGGCTTCAGTCAGCAGGTGGTGAGAAATTGTATTGTGCATCACTTGGGGGGTTTTTTGTGTTTTAATATCATTGTTATTATTTAAAAATTATTATTTTATTTTACTTTATTTTCAATAATTAAACTGTTGTAATCTCAATATATAAGTTTTACTTTCATTCTCCTCCCCATTCCATTGGGAAGGACGGCTGGGGGAAAGAGAAAAGGGGTTGAGCAAATGGCTGCATGATGTTTCATCTCTAGCTGGGTTTAAAACCTTGGCAAATGTACAGGTGAAAGGCTGTGTATTCCACTACCGGTTTCCATGGAAAATAAATTTTCCAGAAAGATATTTTACACCAGAAACTATCAGTTTGTAAAGGTTATAACTTCTGTTTAATTTTCAACTTTCATTGCTTTTCTTATTAACAAGTCCATGAATAAAGTGAAGAGCTGTGCTGTCCTCTTTAACACTGACATTATGAAGGCTTTCTGATTCCCATAGAAATCTGTAAGGAGTAGATATCTCTACTTGGTATAAATTCACCTCCACATTCCATGACATTTCAAAATTCATAGTATAGAATGATATAACCAGGCTGTTTTAAAACCTTCCTACAAAACAAAATAAAAAAACCCTCACAGTGATATTGTCCACATGGGTTGTGTCACACCCCACACAAATCAGACATGAGAGAAAGTGCAGGAGGATATGCTTTCAATTAATCTAACTGCTGGAAAAAAAGGTAGAATGACATCCTTTCCTGAAGGCAAAGGAGTCTTAGTTCTACATTGTCTAGGAAAAGAGAGGAACTTTTGCTCTAAGAACAGGATGATGTAGCATAATTATGGGATATAGCTTGATATACATCCTAAAAACCTGAGTCCTTCTTGCCCTGAGAAATTTTCATAGTACCTTGTTTACAATACTGTTCAATATGATCATCATTCTAAAGATTTGAGGGTTTGTTTCAGAATCAAGACTTAAATATATTTTCCTTATGTTTGAAAATAGAATAACTCTTAAGATCCTGAGTGTCTCACAGCAGTTTTGACTCTGCCCCAAGCGGTCAGAGCTGAGTACATGTGTGTACACATACATAACTGAGCTGCATCCAGCTTCCCTCTTGCTCTTCTTGTCTGGCTTAGGGTGCTCATTTGAGCCCCCGGTGAATTGATTCAAGTTATTAACTTGTTATTAGCAAAGAAAGAAGTAATTTTTTGCTAAGATGAGCATTAGAGCTTCTAGAATGAAAGAAATTATTCCCTAAGAATACTTATGTCTTTTCCAATAAAAGTGCCTAGTGCAACACCTCCAAATATAATGTCTACAACAGTGATGTCTACCTTTAACCAGGTCTGTCATGGGATCCTTATTGCCCCTCTTGTGGAAATGTTGAACCTTCCTTTGTAAGTGTTTTTGGTAAGAGATGTGACCAAAAAGATGCCATAAAAAACAAACACAAAATCAAAAAATCAGATTGTTGGTTTGTAAATTAAATACCCAGAATATGTATATGTATATAATGTATATTTTTGCCACTAATCTCCCTGCGTCGGACAATAGAAGAGTTGCTACAATTTTAGATGTTCAGGTTACTGTAAAGATAAATATACAGACACAGATACTATACTGTTGAACACTTCAGAAAAATGAACTAGGGAACTGACATATTTTTTTCTCACAATGTTCTGACTCGCTTTCTAAAAAGGCAAAAAAAAAGGTAAGGGGATTCTCCACAAAGAACAGTGAAGATAAAATAAGAAACTGTCCTGTCATCTCATTGAATACATAAGGCTAAGGTCCTTTGTAAAAGCTCAAAATTAAACATCTCAGGACTATCAGTCCATGTATGCACAGTCAAAATTAACTTTATTAAAAAAGGACAATTTAATTATTTATAAAATTATAATGTCAAAGTTTGCAACACATACGTTTCTTAATGTGTTTCTTTTGGTATGGAATTTTATGTTGTAGAAGACGAAGCAAATTGAAAAGGTGAGAATATTCACAGTTATGAAAATACTGCATAAACCACAGTCTGTATACAAAAAACAAAATCCCCTTCTTTCCACAGAGATCTTACAAGCACTGCACTTTAGCCTATTCACTATGATAGCTGTAACACTTCTTGTGCTGCACCAACCATGTTGAGTATTGGACTCTTCTCCTTGATACCATCATCCCAATTCCTGATCTCTGCTACAAATAAACTGCAGGCACTGCAGAGAAAATTACATGCTGATTTGCAACTGAAATGAATAGAGGATCTGCTTTCACACACAGGGACACAGCTTCTGCATTGCTGCACGTGGTGTGACAGGTATGTTATTATGATTTGCTTTCTATAATAAAATCATGGTTTTATTTCTCTTGTAGGAAGTGCTGGGTAGCATTTCCTTTCCCCTTTTCAAAGTATTTAAAATAATTAATATTTAGTCATTCTCTCTTCCAATATAATAGATATACTGTTTGTATTCCATGTGTATTATGGTTCAGTTCTGATTTCTATCACGATAAAACACAAGCCGCCACCATCTCATAGAAAATATTTCTTTATAGAATGGCTTCATTGTATGAAATGAGTCATACCACTTCCAGGGGTAAGATGCAGAGCAAGAGTTAGGGAGAACCATATGGTCACTAAGTATTTGCAAATATTACTTCACACTCCTTCCAAATTTAATGAGCATGTGTTGAAGATCAACATAAAAGTGAGGAGAAGAATTAAAAACCTTATCTCAATTTTGTACTGCAAATAATTGTTTGTGCATAATAATTTACAGTAAAGTGTAAATAACCATCATCACAAAGCTCTTGAAGCTTTACACCAAAGGCTGGTTTTCCGTCCATGACTTTCATTTGAAGTCCATTCAAACTTCTCATTCGAACTGCTGAAGATGACCAATTAAAGGCTACCTACTCCTGTGTTATCAGAGCCTTAAACTAGGGGGGAAAATTAAATAAATCTTCTCTGAAATGTTGATGTTAATTAGCATGCTACAAATACAAATGCTAAGGTGACCCTTGTCAACACTTTAATATTTTCTATGGCTTGAGGTTAAACCTAAGAACAGCACCAGACAACCCAGGATGTCATCTTAGGTATAACTGCAGCAGGTAAAATGCCAGGGAAAAATTTCAGGAACATTGCCTAGCAAGCCCTGAGAGAAAAGTAGGTAAGTTATTTTCCGAGCTGGATTTGGGCAAGTTATAAAGGTCACAATCCCTTTTGTTTTATGTAAGTGTCAGTGCAGATTCAATTGTGGACAACTGACGGATTTTACCCCCTCAGGATGGTGGAAATGAGGAATGCCAGCATAATCAGTCAGACTGTAATGCTACTCTTAAATTTGTCATATGATCCTGTTAACTTTATGTGTTTGACACAGCCGAACATCATGTTGCTTGTTAGAACATTTTGAGAACTGCTCTGTCTCCAAGATAGACTCTGAGAGTCTCACTTGAATGTGGATATGTGGATAGAGCAAGACTTCATTTTGGTGGAAGAGATACTCAAAGATACACTCTGTGATCATAGCAGGACAGAACTCTCTGTGTGAACCTACAGTCTTTTAATCAATTCAGACAAACTTGGTCACCGTTTTTTTTTTTTCCAGAAATCACAGAGAAGACTGCATAGTGTTGCTCTTTTGATACAATAAAGCATGGATGAAAGTAAAATTTTGCAGATGTTACCAATTAATTAATATCTTGATTTCAGTGGAGTTTTAGAGCCGCTTTAGTAACTGGTTTCAGTTGATGTTGCTGTGAAGAGTCCTTTAGTGATCTTTAGCCGTTATTGTTCTCAAAGACTTTGTGCACTTCCACTTAAGGAAGTAGCCATTTGAAAAAGAATTCTGCAGAAAGAAGTGGTGTAAGCAGAGCAGTTTGAAAAAGGCCAAAATGAGACTGGTCATGAATCACAGCGAACTGATTATGAGTCTGAGGAAGGAACACAGTACAAAGGGAAGCCTTCTCTGGTACAAAGCATGTAACAGAGTCAGTTGTAGAGAAGGCATTTGGATGCCATAATAATGTGAAATCAGACCTCAGAGCTACATAAGCACAGAGCGAATTTGTACCCTGGATGTAGTCACTGTACATCGTAGCTCCACTTCAGACCAAGACAGAGTCTCATCCATATATGGTTTCAGAATATGCTCGAATTTTCTGTTGAGAACCCCAGCAACTAAAAACAATCAGATTCATGATGGTTTATGTCAGACAAGCTATTTCCATGCCAAACTCCTGAAGCAAAAAAGGGTAAGATATAGAAGAAACAAGAGTAAAGTTTTCCAGGATAGCCTCATGATATAGTATAGTTGTGTACAACTTATGTGTAGAACACATAAACAAGACATCAAAATATGGTTTTCCTCTTTTTGGAAGACTAAAATATTTGTAAACACAGGACAATTTTTTGTTTTGTTTTCTGGAAGCTGCCAAAGAAAGATAAGGCTGGGGACAGCAAACATAGCATATGCCCAAAGGATATATGGATATGGGGAGAAGGTGGGAAATAGAGTCATGCTGATAAAATGGGACAGGTTGTGCTGAGAGACAGGACACAGAGAAGGAAAATACAGTCCATGTCCACCCAACAATGCTGAAAGTTTCCTGTGCATCTCTGATGACAGGGTGCAGACTGGCATGCTGGACTGTATTTCTTTGTTCCAGATCCAAAATGAAAGAAAGTAAAAGCACACAACTTATAGAAGAGTCAGGAATCAGGATACTCTTCTGGCATCAAAAAGCTGATACTAAAATTTTTTATTAATTTAAAAACAAAAACCTCCAAAAGCCGTGGAAATTTGTTACAGAGAGCACAGAACACAGTCTGTCTAACTGCCACAATTGCATTTTTGTTGCAGGGAAAAAGACCTCTATCTTTTTATTACTTACTCAGTGGAGCAATTTAGAAAAATTTACCAAAGGATTACTACCCTCAGATCAGTCACAAACCTAAAATTAAGTGGAAAAACACAGGTCCTGTAATTTCCCTCTAGATACCTTGCATTTGCTATATGCAAGAGGGTCACTGTACCAAAGTCATCCAGCTCTATAGTGCAGAGTTATTTGTATTAGTATTATGCAGGAGTCTGAGCAAACTATATTATGTTAGTCATTCTACATGCATTCCAAATATGGAAAGTATGCAGTAACCTTATAGTTATCTGATGTTATCTTAAACATGTGAGAGTACTTGCCTCAAACTGAGATAAGAACAAAGATTTTAAGCTTATCTTAGCTGCAACAACACAAACCAGGTACATTTCCATTTCTGTTGTCATCATCTGTCGCACACACTTCCCATGATTGCTCCTCTTTTATTAGCACATTTGTTCCAAAACTACAATTTACTGCTCCTGTCCTTATGAGTTCACAGCTTTAATTCCTGCAACAGCCTGTCAGAAGATACATTGTTTGGTCTTTTGAAGAACACATTCACGGTGCTTAATTCTGTGTCTACACTATAATGCAACAAATATAGGGATGACAAGGAAAATGCATTCAAAACCCAGTAAAAGCCCACTCTATGCTAGACAACAAATTTTTCATAAAGAATAAACCCTCAAGCTTTTAAGTCAATAAGATTCTGCTACTAAATACATGATTTGCATACAGTTTTCCTCTAGCAGAAAGAACAGCTGAATATTAAATTGGTTTGACAAAACATGTTAGCAAAACATCAGGACAAGTGGTTAGAATGTAAAATGCCAATATTTAAACACAAAAAAGATTCAGTTAAAAAAAATTTAAAATTAAAAACAACTCCAAAGCAAGGCTGCATTTTATTTCAGCTTGTTCTGTGTTTACGAGAATGCAATTACGTTTGAGCCATTTCTCAACACTGTCACTTGTGCATGCATGACGTCCTGTAAGATATTATGTGTATACACAAGATATTACCTAAATAGTACAATTTGCACAGTTGAATGGTCCCTGCAGAAATAAATAAAAGATCTTGCTTGAAATATGTCTGTTTCTTTATTTTGCATGGTACAAAATGAACTCGTTCTACCTTCCAAGTCCCAATTCCTTTCCTCGTAGGGCACCCTTTCTGAATGGCTCTATTATTTGGGCCTTGAGGATGGCAATACAGGGATCACAGTAGGCAGCTCTCAACAGGCTTCTTATCAAAGAGCTCACGAAAGTAGGATTCAGCCTAATTTTCTGTCAGAAAGCATACAGCACCATGCAATCTGCTAGCACCAGAAAATGAGAGGTTGCAGGCCCATGTGTCATGGCCGATTTTTACCATACCACAGAACTCACTCCTCTCCCTCAAAAGGTGTTTCAAATTACAAGAATTTTAAAGCTGTATGAAATGGACACATAATCACAGGTGTGTTTTATACATATTTTTATATATACAAAATACATATTTAACCTCTCCCTTTACATACAATGCATTATTCTGAAGGAAAATACAGTGGAACATGGTGTTGAAAGCTTTACAGGATTTAATAACTTAATTAACTTAATAACTTAATTAATAATTTAATTAATCAGCTTTTACTGGTTATTAAAATGGTTTTGCTTATTTTTCTTTCTAGAACTGCAGAGCAAAAGATATTTTACAAAAGAAAAAAATCACCTTGAAAGATAGTTTCTAGTCCATGACAACTCAGTACAAGATATACTATTTTAGTATCTTGATCAGCAAAATCTACTAACAATTTGCATAAATTTTTAAACTACTTATAAAGAAGCCTTAGTGAATTTTCTAATTTCCCTATTCAGCCAATCACTTGCCATGCTAAAACCCTCATGTCACACTCTACAGGTTGATTTGGTAACATACTCCTTACGAAACCACTTTTTCCTGAAGTACATTATCTCCTATAGATTTGAATAATAACATTTATTATGAAAAGCTTTAAAAATATGTCTCTATCATAATATTAGCCATTATTTTTCTCCCTAATCTTCTCAAAACAAACACAGAAGTTTTAAAGATCTCAGTACAGTTACTACATAGATTCACCAAGAAGACACTAAATGAGCATGTAAAATGTGAAAAAAACCAGCATGTGTGGCTTTTGATTTGTTGTTCTTGTTGGTCCTCCAAACTTATTTCATTTTCCTTTAATTAGAGGAATATTTGATTTTTATAGCTAGATTAAATTATTTGATTATGTACAATAGACAGAAAGAAGCTTGCATTTGCAATAGACATTACAATCTCCTATTTTCAGTAATCTGTAACCTTTTAAGGCAATATTCGTTCATGTCAGAACTTCTTTAGGTGTTAAAAAGCTCAATTAGCCATTCTTTAAAAAGAGGGAAATACTAAAATATTGCTTCTATTCTTTTTACTTTTAATCAAGATGGAGGTCTTTACCCACCATTCCTAAAATTGCAGTAAGTACTGTCTAGCCTTGTCCTTTTTAACCTTTAAATCTTTCTTCAAGTAAAATTTTTTTCATGGAGGTATTTTAATTCCCATTTTCCAAACTATCTAGCTCAAAAATAATTTATTTGACTTTTTACCATGGTTTCAGATATACATATGTGTGCTTGTGTATCTGCATGTGTGTGAACACAAATATAGTGAAACTTAATGCAGGTAGTGTATAACTAGGCAAACTAAATTCACACAAGATTAAAATTAATAATTATTTTTCAGATGTTTCAGAAAAGCTTTAGTGTCTAGCAAGCACAAGGTCTTGAGTTTTGCGATGGAGCACGTATAAATTCATAAGCCAGTATGAGTCCTGGGGCATTTACCAGTTTGACACTTACAAAGGACAGGTAGACAGATGAGATTCATCTCTGCTAGCATGCCAGCCTTCCACGGTCATGTCCAGGACCCATGGAATCCCCTGAGCACCACTAAGCTTTCAAAACTCTGAATTGGAGAGTGAGTCCAGAGGACATCATCACTTCAAATATCTGTGGTTAGGTCCTCAAAACCACTGGAGCGTGAGATTCATGTTTCTGCTCTAGAAACATGCACTTGTGTCATTTGCCTTGTAATTATCCTCAGTCTCCTCCCTCTGCTCTTTCCCTGTTTCCTCTCTCTGGCCTTCTAACTAAAAGTTATCAGTCCTAGCTGGCTAAGTGTGCATCCTGCATTCCTGTAACTGTAACTACAAGGGAAGCTATCTGTAATGTCATAAATAGCTTCAATTCAGCACAGACAAGCAGATTTTGGAGAAGTTGAGAAGGCCATCTGTTCTACTGCTTCATCAAATGGTTGTGAGGCAAACTAAAAAGAGTTAAAGGCATTTTCCACTATTTTTCACTTTTTGCTATTGCCTGTAATTGCCCTGTTTCCCTCGAAGGAAGCAAGATCAAATTGTACTTTAGTAAGAGCCTCATTACTGCTCCTGATACCCTGTGTAACACCTTTTCCAAAAGGGCAGTTTCTTCCATCTTTGAGATGAGCCAAACAGCTTTCAAACACAGAGGTTTCTGCCATGAAAACTCTCTGGATAAGTATTTCAGCCTTATAGGAAAGAGAAAAGCCTTTACACTAATAGCGTGACCCTAGAGCCCGGAGAGGAGGCAGTGCTGCCTGCAGTTCACCTGGGCAGTCTGACACTGCCACGAGCATTTCATGAACAGTTGCTCTAGATGGGTTCTCTCACCAATTCTACACAAGCTAACCCTCTGCAACAGGAGCATTCCTTCAATCAAAAAAGAAAAAAGTGGATGAGCATGTAAACCAAAGTAAATTCTTACCAAACAGACCTTCATTTTTGTTGTCTTGATTTTTACCTCTTTCACTGAACTTTGAGAAGGCAAAGAGGAACGTTAGGAAGAAAAAGACAGATGGTACTTACCTAGAAAACAGAACATTAAAATGGAATAATTAGAACATGGAAGCTTACAACTTTTACTTATATCAATAGCATGTAAATATGCTTACAGAAGCCCTAGGAAAAATTATTGTTTCTTCTTAGGTATTAATGCTATTTTTTTATGTTATTGCACAATTAATGTGATATTAGCACATAAATATACATATAGGACACTGCATTTATTGGATATTCAAAAGTCTATCTGAATTTTGTTAAGAATCTTCTTTCTTATAATACTTAAAATTTAATACAACACTTCTTTGACAGCTTATATACAAAATATCTATCTCTTTCTGTGGACAATATAAAAATTTCTTTTATTTCAATTACCAGCAACAATCATTAGCTTCCAGTATATATTTTTGTGCAGTTGAGTTTAAAATAAGTTTTACTTTAGCATTATTGACTATACTTGTATTTACTAATATCAAAACATGCAAGTAAACTTTGAGTTCTCATATCTTCAGAGAAAAAAATTTTCAGTCATTGTACATATAGATAGATCAAATTTTAGATAGACTAAAAGTGAAATATTGAAGGTATTTTAAGATCACTAAAGTTTCTTTGCTATTTAATTCCACCAAAAAATCCATGCCAAAAATTGAAAAAAGATTGTAAAAATTACTTGAGTTACAGGAAGAACTCTGCAAGAGGATACAAAAGTGCTCTGCATTTAAAATATGACTAGCCCACTGGGAATTTTACCAGTACAGTGTTTCTCTCAAGTAAATAATCCAAATTGTGCTAAGAATAAACAGTAAAGAACTAGTGTTTTAAAAAATATCATCTTCAGTAGTTTAAAAACATGCATGTTGTCATCTCAGTTACATATGCACAAAAATTGATGGCCAAAAAAAAGGTTTCCACAAGTAAAAAACTCAAAACCAAAGAAAAAAATTCCTATTATTCAGTGCTAGTGAATTTACAACCTACTGTACTTTCAGTAGAAGTACTGCGAAAATATGATTAACGAAATGTCTGAAAGCTCAGTCCAGAAGTGACACTGAAGAGTCCCTTGAGGAATACAAGGTTATACAAGTGGATTTGACACACATTAGAAGCCATTGCCACTGTAAAACACTTCTCTCTATGCTTTTCTATTCATAATTTTTCTGTCCTGTTTTTGATTCTCTCTCCCTCAGCAAATACCACAATCACCCCCCGGTGTTGTTGACAAGACCAACGCCTGGAGTCTCCAGACTTCATGATCTACCTCCTCTTGGTATTGTCAACCAGACACAATTAATGAGACTCCAAGCACACACCAATCCAGATGTCAATCAATGACTGGGGCAAAATGGGGAGAATAGCAGAAGGGAAAAGTTAGTTGTTAGATGTCCCATAAATAGTCATGATTTTGTGCACATGATACACTCTTACAAATGCTGATATTATATTTTATTAAAAACATTGGTTTTTTCTATATTGAATAGTTTTGCTTAATGATTTAGAAATGGAAATTAACAACAAAATCCAAGCAAACAAAGAAGACAAAGTGCCTTTTATTAGACTTAAATTAGAGTCTTGCAAAACTGAAGTTTATGTTGGACATAACTCTTAGGGGAAAAAAAAGGAGTGGAAATATTTTCTGGAATAGGTACAGCATTCAGCAGAAACAGGCTGAAGAAGACCTTAAGTGGCTGAAGGAATGAATATTATTAACTAAATTTCTCAGTACATGAAGACTAAAGATATTTACAGCCAGGAGAAGCTGACAACTGACACTTTTATATTTTACATCTGTAGGTTGACTCACATTTTCACTGTTTGTCAAAACAGGTTTTTAAGACACCTCTTTTGCTCTCATTACAGCTATTCTTTTGCCCTAGGGAATAGCAGAAACAAGAAGATTGTAAGAAAATACCTGTGACAAATGCCACAAGGAATATTTTCATATCAAGGCCAAAAGAAAGATCAGCAGCTAGCAAAAAAATCTTCATTTTAAAGTGTTTTTTTTTTTCCTGTTTTCACACATTAAGGCAGTATGTTGTACTGGTATAGAGTATAGTTAACTTTGCCAAGCAGTGCAAATAGCTTTAGATACTTCTTCAGACCCAGAGGATCAAAATATGATGCACATCCCTATATGCTATCCTAAAATAGCACAATCTATCTCCTTCTTTCCTCATGCTTGCTTCAGTAATAAAAGAGCGGCAAGACAGTTCTTAGAAAGGGAAGAAGATTTTATATGTCATACAACCAGCAAAGGGGTTAGGGTAACTGGTGTAGCTTTAATTTAGCTAAAGAGGCTGTAACTGTTATGTATAAAGCTAGAACATTCATGATTTTCAAATAGCCAGACCCTCAAAGGGTACCAGCTTCTGACAAAGAGTTGTAGGTTTGCTTGTTGAACTACAGCAGCAATAATTCATACCCTGCTGGGTGCTGGGCAGTGTCAAAGCTTCTGCTAGCAGACTTAGGTGCAAGAAAAACTGGAAAGCTGTGGTGTGTAATTGTACTGGACAGAGTCAAGACCAAGTTAATGTATTCCCTTTCTCAGTGGGGCTCATTAGCCCAGGTTAATGTGTTGACTTCCTCAGTGGGGCTTATTAGATTGTCTGCTAGACTGGCTTTTACCTCAGTCACTTCAGACTATTAATGGAGCAGTCACAGAACTTTTCCACTGACAGTGTGAAACTGATAAGAGCTGAATGGAGGAACGTCTTGCTGAGGCACGTGGTGAGAAATGGTGAATGAACAGAGTCTGGATAGCAGGGATGGGGGAGACATATAATTACTGTACTCAACCACCTATGGGAAGGATATAGAGAGGTAAAGCTGAACTCTTCTCAGCCATTCATGGAGAATAAAGAAAAAACAGTCGCAGTTTGCACAAAGCAGTATTTCAAATACTACAAGGAACACAAGGAAAGAATAACCTTCACAAATATGATGATTAAGAACACAAACCAGCTGCCCTAAACTTTCACGGAACATCCACTCTCTTAGATGCTCAAAGCTTCACTGACGAAGCCCCTGGGAAATCTGATCAATCTTCAATGTTAGCCCTGTGGTCAGTAGAAGATTGGATGAAGTGGTTTACAGAGAAGCTTGCCAAGTCAACTGATTTTATGAGTCAGTGATTCTAACTCTGTAGTTACAACTAATAATAACACAGTTTTATAAAAAGAGAGTAGAAATGAGAAGACTAAGCCATTCTTTTTACCTTTCCCTTTCCTTGATGTGACACCATGCATTCATCATGTTATCACTCCATGCCCTCCACACAGCAGGACAGAATTTTATTTTCTATATTTAAAACAAAGAGCTTCCTTATTGCCATCATTTTTGTGCAGCCCAGATTCTCTGCAAACAATTCTCTACAATAAGGCTACAAATGCCTGCTCAGAACACATAAGTATTGTTAAACATTTCCTGTTTCATTAAGTAACATGTTATAAAACAGTTTTGAAACTCAGGAAAAGGAATTAGAGACTTCCTAGGAAGCAGACAGTGTTATCAATGTCCTAGTTGTACCTCTTAGATGTGTAAATTGATACTTAGTTTTTGAGTTTTTTTACTCTAAACCATTTGAGATTTGCTTTTTAAATACTTAGGGCAATTTTGAAATGTATGTAAACTTTTCTTATTGTAGCTTGTACTTGTGGATTTCGGCCTAGATTCCTAGATTCTTTCATAATGGGGTCTGTCGAAAGAATGTTACGGAAATGACACATAGGAACAAACCCAGAGAATAATATTATTAACAACAGTGACACATTGAATTAATATTAAAAAATATTGAAATTTTTATTTCATAATGTTTGTCTACCATTATTTATTTTGTCAGTCAGACATGCCCCCTAATGCCATATGAGAAGGATGCATCCAGGAAGCACTTTGCAGTCAGCATTTGTATGTCGATATTTGTATATATCTGCAGATGGAAGATGGAAAGGATGAGTTCTGTTATCATTTAGATGAAATTCTCTGATAGTTTAAATATTGCAGCCGAAAAAATTGTAAACCCAAAATTACATACAACTTTAGAAAGAAGTTCCATCTTTGTAAACCTATTTTCTTTACATGCAAGAGCATGTACATTTATAATGTTCAAATGTTGGCATTGAAGGATAGATTCTCAGTGGTGCTGTTGCAGAACTAATTAAAGCCACAGCTGGAGGAAGAATTACAAAGACAAGAAGAAATCTGGAGCAATTTTAGTTCCTCCCCCCGAATACATTCAAATCCTCTCAGCCTTTTTTGTAGAAGCCAGATGAAGAAGTATAATTTGCTTCTCACTAGACTGCGGAATAAAATGGTTGGTTAATGAATATTTGAAAACTGACTGCTATATGGCACTGCCACAACACACGGAGCATTAGCTCTCCTTCTACTCTTTCACTTGTTCTTCTCAGTAAAAGAGATCAAACATGTCCACTCTGAAAATAATGATTCTCAAATGCTGATGGCAGACATTAGGCAGAGAAAGTAATCTTTGCATGCTTCTGCTTTCAGTTTATGACTGAAAAAACTAATGGATAGAGGAACTGAAAACTGAAGAGGCATGTATGGGCTACAGTTGTTTGAATTTTCATCACAAAAAGAGAATGTTATTTACCGTCTACAGTAGTATTTCTATCACCCAGTACTGTTTTCTTCCCTCCTCCCCAACACTTTCTGTCTTTTATATACTTATCTGTCCTTAGTTTAGCATAAAATCACTCCCTTCATGTCTCTTCAGGTCCCACAGGGATCCTGTGTGACTCTGTGGAGCGACTGAGTTGCAGTTCTGGCTGCATCTGATAATCCTGCTTGCTGCAACAGCTCTGATGCCAGGGACATTAGGCCTTTTAGGAAAGCCTGTTTCCCATGCCTACCAGGTAAGATAAAGCAGTGATGAAGTTTCACCTATGAATGCATAATTTCCATACTTAATTTTTTGAGCCACAATTATGGGCATACCTTAATGTGTAAATCCCGCTTGAGCATTTTGTAGGGTTCTAAATCACATAATTGAAAATCAGGATGGCTAGAGCAGAAGATACATTTTAAAGAGATTAATTAAAGGATCTTAGAGAAGTCATAGTATTGAATTGCCTTCTGTCCACTCCTGCTCTGCCTTCTTCACCACTGCATCTCCCCTCTTCACAACTTTCCTTATATTCAAAGAGTGGGTGTGCTAGTTATAATCGCAAAAGTCTTCAAACATTTCAACGAAGAACATACCTCTGGAAAATAAATACATGTACCTGATAACCTAATCTTATAGCTCTTTTTTTAAAGATTATGTATTACTTTGTGCATAACTATATGATTATTCTAGCAGTATGAAATATGAAATTTCTGATATACTTCACAGGACTTCATTCCAAAGAAAAGAACATGTGATACACTATATTTTAAGGATTTCAAAAGTTGCTATGGCAATGAAAATCCTGTGTTATTCACAGAAGTTAGGAAAAATGGCCAATGATATCACCTAAATATGATCAAGATAACAGAAACAGCCTTGTATTTGTTAAAGGGAAAAAACACAAAAGGGTTCTATACATGGGAAGATAAGATTATGCTAGCAGCATACTCATCTATCAGCATCTATTTTCCAAGTATTAGTTATTTTGATAATTCCTGTATCCTTTTCTCGATAATATTTACAGAGGCAGGATAAGGAAGTTTTACATGAGAAACTGCTGTTGTATTGCCCATAACCAGTGAGAAAGCACTTCCCAGAAATATGTTAAGAAGGGACAAGCAGGCGAATGCAATGCTGGAAACACTTAAGAAATAATAGACACTTACAGAACAACTGCTTCCCACAAGTCCTAGCTGTCTATGATCCATGCTATCTAGCACACCAGACCAAATCTAAGAACTAGTAACCTAAAGTTTCCTTACAATATGGGGAAAACCAGCTCTCTGTTTAGCAAAAGTTACACAGACAAATAGTTCAAAAGTTTAGGCCACAACACATGGCTAACACACTAGTTCTGCAGTAAACGTTCCTTCCTGTGGCCAGTCAACTCCTCCACTACCTGAAGGAGTCTTATAAAAATCAGGGAGAGTCTAAAGTCAGATAGTGACAGTACAAGGGGCGATGGTTTTAAACTGAAAGAAGGCAGGTTTAGATTAGATGTCAGCAAGAAATTCTCTACTCAAGAGATTGCTGAATCCGGAGCATGTTGCCCAGAGACACTGCACCCTATCCCTGGAAGTGTTCAAGGTCAGGTTAGATGAGGCCCTGAATAACCTGATCAACCTGATCTATTGGGTGACATCCTTACCCACGGCAGTGGGATTGGAACTAGATGACCTTTAAGGCCCCTTCCAACCCAAACCATTCTATGATTCTATGATTCTAATTCTCATTTATATCCACCCAGATTTCAAACTGTTAGAGACTCCAGAAACACTTGCACTTTATAGTATATTGTATTTATTTACATTTATTTAAGAGCTGATGAGCATTCTTTAGGATAATTGTGAATATAAATGAAGCACAATAAATTCTTCTTATAAGCTTTACAGCATCACTATAATTTTTTTGGGTGGGCAACTATGAAAAAAGATAAACAGAAAAGTTCCTTAATTCTAAGGCTTAGCAAATCATCTGTTTTTTTTTTCATTTGCTTCGAATTATCAAACATCTTAATTACAGATGCAAAGAATACAAAATTCATATATCCTTATGCGTTGTAAAGCAGAAGTCAATAATGTAGCAATACTAATTGGCAAAAAAAACCATTCACTGTTGTACCTGTGTCTAATTAATTCAAAGTGACATTCATCCCTATCACTTTGGATATTTCAGATTAGTGTTATTTACTAGCAATATAGAGTTAATTTAACTTTTTATTACTAAGAACATTAAATTTTTCCACATAAATGTCTTCTAAACATATTGCTTAGATAAATAATAGTCAATTTCCAATCTGTAGTGTTATAATAATTGGTGAATGTTACATCTGCATACAACACACATTAAATATAAAGAGGTGCAAATTTATATCTAGAAATACTGAATTCAACACGCATTGCTTGGCATCCACTAGGTGATCAGTTATTGCTTTAAAAAAAAATCTGTAGACAGGCTTCTGGGTAGCAAAAGATATCAAAACTACACTCCCTAGAGATTATCTGGTCTACACTAAATTCATTTTCATTATACTTTCCTAGTTGCAATATGCAAACACTTTAAACTAATATGTAAGAGTAAGAAATTTTCTTAAAATGTGATAAAAACCAAAAAATGTCGTTGGACAAAAAAAATGTCTATTAGCATGATTAGTGTAAAGTTATCAATATCTATTATTGTGCTTCTTTATAGGTATATTTAGATAGTTTTTATGTCATGCAGAAATCTTGTAATTTACTTACAGAATGTAATAATGCATCTTCCCTGGTGGTAACAGAATATTTCATTGTATTACATCATCGCAAGGGATAAAACTTGCCCTAGGTCAGAACTGGACTCTGCAGATTTTAAATAAAAATAAATAACATTTGTCCCCTATTTCATCAGAGAGGGACTCATGGAAAGCACAGTGTCCATGTAATAAGAGATTTCAAAACAGCACTCACACTAAGACTGGGTGAATTGAAGAAACTACTTTTATATTGACATTTTCTGATTCCCCAACACTTCATTTGAAATCTTTCTTGAAAGTAATTAGATACCTGTTTGCTCTTCTGAAATGTGAAGTCCATGACTATAAGACAGGAAATCTTTTTGCTTCTTGTTTGTACCTGGTGAGCATGCATAATTTGGTGCAAATTGCTTCACTTTCTTGTCCTTTATTTGTATGTAGGAGCCCAAGAAAAGTATGTTTCTAATGGCTGGCACTGTGTTATATAAGAATGGGAATCCTTGCCTTTAAAATAAAATCCTTTACTGAAAGTTATATAGAGCTTTCATCTATCAAGAGTCAATAATCAGGGCACAAAAAGCAATCCATCTGCAATGTTTCATGTCTCTCGATAGTAAAGTGCCCAGAAGACAATTACATTTAGGATTTATGATCCAAAATATCCTTCACTACATTTTGATAAATGTTTTAACCTTTCTGCAGATCTACCCTCATTACCCACATATGTTAATTACAGTCCAAGATGTGTAAAAAATGTAACAGATCACACATTTTCTCCATCTTAAATTTCTCAAGAAATATTCAGGAGTTAGCAATCACCTGTATGCAATAGAAGTTTTATTTAACCCTTTATATACTGTGTTGCTTCCTTTAGTAGGTATACACAGAACTCAGCATAGTTGGATTGAAGGGAGCTCTGGAGATCCCTGCTAAAAACAGGGCAAACACCGAGATGTTTTTAAGACAGAAATGTGGCAAGTTGTTGGAAGGCAGTCAAATTTTTAGTATTTCTTCACTCTCACTGGAGTTTCCATAAAGTTTCTATGGATTACTTGTCACAAATAGCAAATCAATCTATTTCTCCCTCAGTGCTTAAAAAGATACTTCCAAAAGTCCAATGAAACACAGAGCTGCTGTGCTGCTGCTGCTGCTTTCATCTCTTGTACACCTATCAATTTCATCTAGCTCTTGCCTGCATCCAGTAGAGCAAGTGGAAAGAAGCAAAACCCCAGGAAGTTTAATCTTGAAAATTTTAGGGTTTGTTGGGAAGAGCCACAATCCTGCAACTGGACCTGTATGTTTAGACTGGACCACATGTGCCTGGATATACCTGTATCACAGAATCATAGAATGGTGAGTAGAATGGTAAGGGTAAATGACCCTTAAAGGTCATTTAGTGCAACCCCCTCGGCAATGAGCAGGGACATCTCCAACTAGATCAGGTTATTCAGAGGCCTGCCCACCTTTGTCTAATTTGTTTCTAGGAAAAGGACCTCCTCCATCTCTCTGGGCAACCTGTTACATGGTTTCACTACCCTCATCCCAAAAAATTCCTTTTTTATATCTAGGCTGAATCATCCATCTTTCAGTGATGTCTTTTCTTTCCAAGTTCTCACCAATAAACCAAACATGATTTACTCCAGCCCTCTGCTTTTCCAAACATTTGGGAAAAAATAGGGCTTCCAAACTGCAAAATCAAGCAGGCTGTCTTTGAAAACACTTGATAAGACAACACAATTTTCTATGAAATGGACATTTATTTTATTTTCATTGGTGTTAGTGATTTTTGCAGTACATAGGATACCTACATCTACCACATTTGTCATGTATTTTTCTGACATAACTGCTGCAATTCCAGACAATACAGAATATATATATGAACAATTCAAGTTTCATTTCAAAAGTGTTGTCTCCAAACAACTAATTGAAAATAATTTCATCTAAAAGTAAAGTTTCAGAGAAAAAGACATTGTTCAACTTAATTTGCAAGAAGTTGAACACAAATTTCATTCCTCTGAATTTATGTCTAATGGAAGAATAGCAAAGTCAGAACAGAGTCCTAACAAAGTTTTGTGAATCACTAATTGTGAAAATTCAGAACAGAATATAGACCCAAAATTACATGAGTGTATTATACATTCTTCTTTTTACACTGACTCTCAGGTTATCTTTACATTGCAGAAAATTAAAAGCATAACACGGTCCTTACCAGAAGAACACCCACAGAAGATGACCTCCAAATTGCTTTCAGCATTCCCAGTGCCAGTGATGCCAGGTTGCCTCAAAAGCTGTAACTTGCTTAGCCAGCTTCTGACATCTGTGAGGGTCCCATCCCTCAAGAATTATTTCCAATTTAAAGCTGACCATTAGAACTTTGCAATATCAGGACCAGTGACTACTAGAATTCACTCATTTCTAGGATATTTTCCCTTAATTTATTTCTTTTTAATAATAAACATAAATGTTTCTTTCCTGTTAATTTTTATTTAAATTCACAACCAAAACAGCTGAGAGTTTTTTGGAAGTGTTTGGAGTTATTTGGGGCTGATTGAGAAAATCCTTCTCTTGCCACAGAAATTCTAGGCTGTTTCATATTTTCCTGCATGTTTTGTTAAACAGTCTTTAAGACAGATGCCACCTGTGCCCTGAGCAGCAGAGTGCCTGTTGCCAAGGAAACAACACCCTTCTCTTGCATTCTCTTCTCTTCCCTCCCCCTCTCCTTATTCACATGCCTCAGCATTAAGGGCAGGTAGAAAAGGGCTTCCATGATTGCTAACATGTGAAAGAATAACACCTTCAAATACTTGCAAAAAGTAGCATAGCATTCCAGTAGTATCAAAAATTTTGAAGTCCTGTTAGCAAAGCTGCAAATTACAAACTGTGACTTTTCATTAAAATCTTACTTTGCCATAAATATAAATATATCCTATAGATATATCCTGTAGATAATAAGATATTTATAAGCGTTACACTTGTACTACGAGCTGCAGAATGCAGACTCTTGATTCTGCTCAGCCATACACACAGAACTAAAGATACTCTGAAGATGAGCTGAAGGGGATGCTGTGAAGAAAAAAGTTCTTCATCATAACTCCCTGTGGCCCAGTGGAACAACTCAATTAGATTGATTAGGACTTCCTACCTCAACTTTTTTCTTACCTGTACAGCCAAGATTTAGTAGCCAATTACTTGCAACAACAGCAACAAATCTAAGTCCAAACCTAAACAGTAAAACTGCATCAAAGTAAACTCTGCATTCTTATCATGATGGGTTTCCTGTAAGTTCCTTTTTTCCCAATAGCCCACTTCTATTTATCCAACCACCTACAGAAAATGTGAGGTTGCTACCTGACCTGCAGATATTTAACTCCATTTTCCCAGAGCCAGAGGAATACACCTGCACACCATTATCTCACAGCAATTTTTTTAGGAAACAAAATCAGTTTCCAAATATTGTAAAAAAAACAAAAACAGAAGAAAAGAGGAGCCCAGGTTCCATTTAGTCATTTACACAAAGCCACAGAATAAAAAAACAAATGCAGAAAAGGACCCAGAAATGGATATCATTACTCAGCCCCTAGAGAAATCATAGCTTAACTACTCCTGACTGCAACAATAACTGCATCCATTTCTGGCTCCAGCAGACAGAGCAGGAATTGCAAACAGGCAGTAAATGTTGTTTTCAAACCTTTCAATGCCATTAAGAAATAGTGGACAGAGATGCTGCCAGGGCTGTGGGTGCACCAAGCAGCTATGCCTGCTCTTCCCAGGCTCGCTCCCTCTCCAGGAACTGGTCCAGTCCTGTCCCTCACAGCCCCTCCTGCATTTGAAACCTCACAACCATTTTGCTTCAATGGCTGAATGTGCAACCCAGGACAGCACCCTCCTGCTCACCGCTGCTGATGAGGGAGATGGAAGAGAATGGTCTTTTACTGTGAGGAAATGTTTCCCAAAACTCTCCTGCAAAACATTTTCATTGTCTTCGTTTAAAAATGAACAAAAAGAATGCACCTATTATTAACAATTTAGTAGAAAACAGACCTCATTTATTGACGTGCCACATCTTGTGCTCAGGTATTTTGTACCTGCAGGTGAGAATACACTCACTATCAAAGGAGAGCATCCCAAATAAGAAAATGCTGCAGTCATGAAGGGTCCTAGACTAGTCCTTCTCTGCTGCAACAGAGTCACGGTCCTTATCCTTAATGCTTTAACAAAAATATTATTTATTCTGATAATTGCAAGTTTGTAAGACGTTTGTAACGGCAAGGTAATTTAGGACTTCTTCCAGAAATCTGGAACTAAATTAATTTCTCAAGCAGAATTCATGGAGATGAGCTTCTTAGCCATATTTTCCCTACTGGATCTCCCAGCACACTGTGTGATCTCCTCCAGCGACAACAGCAATAAATCCATTGGTGTGCTCAGATGTGCAATAGTGCTTTACAAAATGAGTCCCCTTTCACATGATTTTGTATATTTAACTTGACTAATAAACCTGATAATGAATGATTTGGGTACTCCCTGCAAATCTTTTGAAATATTTTTATGCTAACTGAATATTGTTCATGTTGATTGTACTTTGGGCTTATATTATTTCATTCTGAAATACTCCAGACGAGTTAAATACACTAGAGTGTATTTAAAGTGTATTTACACTTAAGGTTTTGTAGGTCCTTCCATTATTTAAGGCCTCATATATATATACACATATAATTAGAAAGGGACTTTAATCTCTCTTACTTTGCAACAAAATTAATTTATAGAGAGAAATAAGCAAACTATAAGCTTAAATTAATTCTTAAAATCCTTAACAAAAGGCCAAGGAAACTATTATTTCCATAAGTATATCCATATGAAAAACAACATTAATATTTTAAAGAAAAATATAATCCCAAAGCATTTTTGAGCCCATATTTTAGCTTGCCTAACATAAAGAAATCGACTTATGTCAGTAAAATGAATAAGTACAATACCAGAGTATTTCTATTAAATATTTCTATCAGTTATAGATCTAATTTATCCTTTAAGTGAAAATATCTACAACTAGAGGTAATATTTTCACATAGTTCCAAATCCATTTTCTTGTTATTCTGTAAAAAGTCTTTTATGGCAATATTTTTCGCAGTCACAGAAGATGAAAATAACCTGCTAACAACCAAATAAACATGCCCAAGCAGTAATTTTATTTACCTGCTACTTTTCTTCTTCAGTTAAAGGAAGATTCATTTTTTCTCCTTAAAGTTAACAACGTTAACAGCCTTTCATCATAAACCATAGATTGTCACAGCAGGAAATAATACAATCAGATCCAAGTAACCAAGCTATCTTTTCTTTTTCTCTCTTACATATTCCAGGCCTACCAGCAGGTGATGCTGAGAAGACGAAAAGAACACGAATAAATCTGAGTATACTGTGAACTACGACACTGAGCCAAATTATCTCTTCTAGGTGAACAAAACTCCCACTGAAAACACATCGATAGATGACTTAGTCTTTTATGACAGCAGAATTTGTTCTTATAATGTAAAATTATTCTTCATTTCTAATACAGTACCTCATAAAATTTCAATGCTTCAAGATGTGCTGCATTAAGGAAGCACTGTTGTTTTGTAGAATATGCTCATGTCGTTGTTCTCTAACTCTGACACATTTTGTAACTGCACACTTCAGCTGATGGATTGCTACAGCTCAGAGGGACATGCAGATAGGGTCTTAACACTTCAAGTGACTCAAAGGGCCTTGGGGATGATTCCAGCACATTCTAACATTTTGTTAATTTGGGGGTTTTTTGGGAAGTGGGGGGAAAAGTTGCTATTTCCTTAGCACAAAAACTGCACACACGTAGCTACTGAAGAAAGTGTATCTTACTAGTACAGTAGCAACTTTACGAATGTGTTCAGGTCATCAAATCTTTCAAGACTTTTTTTTCTTAGATTTATCAACAGCAATGTGCTACTAGTATAGCTTTTTTTTGTTGTTTTTATTTTACGAAGAAGGATCTTTAAAGTTTATCAATCCATTGGGGACTATCAATACACAAGAAAACCAGCATTTAAATTATTTAACATATATTTAATAAATGTCATGTTGAGTTGTGTTTTTCTACCTTGCCTCGAAAATAGTTTTCACTCCTTCTAGTGAATGCATAGTCAGAGCAATGCCTGAATGAAAGTTCTTTTAACTTTAGACAACTATCACATCTCACAGTTGCTTTGGCATCACTCATATGTATCACAGTCTGTGGAAAGAAAGCTACTGAAATACAGGCTGTACTTTAAGGGAGAGAAGTTGCATTAGAAATCGTGAAGCTAAAACCGACTACTGTGATCACCTAATCCAACTTGTTGAATAAGGCAACCAATTAAATCCCACCAAATTAATCCTGTTTGAAACAAAACATATCTTAAAACATACCGTTGAAGAATCTCTGCAAGTGTTGGTAAATTAATTTAGTAAATACCTATTCTATTTAAAATTTAAATATTGTTTCTAAAGTTACTTTTCTAGCTTCATCTACCAGTCATTCAAGTTCTAAATTTTTTTTTGTAATATTTATCTTCCCCTATTAAACTGTTGTGTTCCTGTCCATATGGCTGTGCTGTCACTGGACTACCTTTCAATTCTTTGCTGGAGAACTAAAATTGGTTAAACTCCCTCATTTAATCAGTACATATTACTTTCCACAATTTTTAATTTTGGGGTTTTTTCACAAGTGGATTCCTGTTCTGCCTGCTACACCAATGAAACAACAAAACAATAAAATCCTTTTATTTCCTTAATATTGATGGGTTGACAGCTTTCATCTCACACCACATAAAGTGGATTGCTAAGATGATTCACCTAATAATCTTGTAAAAACAGTCTTAATTCTCTTGGATTTCCAGTCCTCTTTGCATCCTTTCACTTTAGGAGGTTTCTAAACTGATTAGTATCTAGTTTATACTCAAATTCTGTCTTTGTCACAAACCATGTACAGTTGTTTCAAATAAGTATTTGTCTTCATCAATTAAAATGTTTCAGCTTAAATATAAGCTTTGTAATAAAGATGGATGAAAGTTTTCAGGGCATCTGAAAAGTAAAATATTTTTGCATAAGCTTTAATTAATAAGTTTTGTTAATACATTTTAGGATCAAAGGTAGCCAGCACCTTCTGCTTATCTCAATACATTTCTTGAGTTCAGAGCACTGATGTCTCCCTGTTCCTGACATAATCCTGAAAATATAGGAAAATTCAAGGAATCCTCAAACAATACTTTAAAAAGGATAAGCTATTATTTCACAAATTAAAGCTGAATGTTTTTATTTCAATATTTAATCCTTCTTCATCCTTTATAAAAGCATAAATCTTTGCTCTGCTGCATCAGTTAAGAAACCTGCAGGACTTATAGTTGCAAAATTCTTTCTGAAAAACAGTCAGGATCATAGTTTCAGCCTTTCAACTACATGCATAGCAAGGATATAGCTTAACAAATACTTCTTCCCTTCAAACATAAAAATTTTCAGCTTAACTTTTTTTTTTTTTTGCCTTGGAACAGTCCCTGATTCCTCAGTCTGGTGGGTTAAAAATATTGTAAAGATACTTTTTTACGAAACAGGAAGTCTAGCAATTCTGGCAGACCCTGAAGGGAAGAGAGCTCATCACGGCATTTAGCAATATCTATTATTATAACAATACCAGAAAATGTCCACCAGTATAATAAAGAATTGATTTTTCCAGCAATACTCTTCCTGGAAAGGTTGCTGAAAGAGGAGCAGGAAATTAAATTTCTTTGCTTCTTGATTACCTCTCACAAATACATTATGGAAGTATGCATAGCATCCAATCAAATACCTATATTTTCAGAAAAGATATTATCAGGGAAAGAAAAGAAGGCAAATATTTAGCATCTAAATCAGCATGATTTTGAAACAGAAAGTGATTCAATTGTCTTATGTCTTGATCTTCAGAAATAATTTTTTTTTTTCATTCTCATGGATAATGTCTGTTACCACCAGATGCTTAGGTTAGGTACCAAGGGTAGTCAGATGTTTCAAAATTTGTTTCTCAAAGAGAAGTTTTCCTTTCACTGTTTTAAAGTACAGACTGGACTAGGCATCATGACAAGACTAATAGGGACCCACGTTACTATGAAGGGACTCAGGCTTGCAGTCAGCCAAGGAGAAATTGTGTTGGTACCGCACCTTATCTTTTAACCACATTTGGTTTTAAATTATAAGCACACAACATTTACATACTGTAAAAAGTGAAGAGCTCAGCATCCTAATGAATTTAGCCTAGTAAAACAACTTCTTGAAATCTTCACTGAAGTCTCCACTGAAATCTTGTATTCACTGCAAGAGTTCCTCCTATATCCTTTAGACAATCATTCCTATCAGTTATTCATTAAGTGGAACGAATTCTTTGATCTGACTCAGCCTGCACATCTGTAAAAGAGAGGTAAATTTCAAAGAAAAAACTTTTTGACAAGGCCGTATTATTTGTTGTAGATAAACAAGCAGAACAAATGTTAGGGGCATTCTACAGCAGGGGGAGCTCCAAGACCGGCTGTGCGATCTAGCCTTGCTCGACAGTCAGACGCGTGATAGGGGAAAAGAATGCAGGAGAGAGAGGAATTTGATGGTGAAACAAACGTCAGAAAACATTTTCTAAACACATGTGAGAGAGACACAGAAAAGAATTCACCGAGAGTATCTCAAAACATGATCCCAGATACAGGAAATCATCTTATGGATTAGAATTTATTAGAATATAGAATGAAACTATCAGATAGCTCCTACTTAGAGCTATGGCCTGAGGTGGGGAGGAGGTGAAAAGAAAGTCAGTGACAAATATTAAAAGCATTTTGACAGATCCTCTAAAAGAAGAGTTTCAGAAAAGCAAGCTCTGAATTTATCAGCCAATTCTTCCAACAATAGCAAAAAAGCATGTGAAGAACAAGAATCTTCACTTTCCCCATATGCTTAAACAAATTATATCTCAGTAAGCTACACTAGATTTTGCTGATGTCTTCGAGTTGATTTTACCCTCTTTTAATTATTAATTTGAACATTTCTTTTCAGGACTCTTCTAGCATTTTTTTTTTAAACTGTTTGTTTTTAAACTGTTTGGTTTTTGTTTGGGGTTTTTTTATCATGATTATTGTCCTACTCATTAACCCTAGCCTTGGGGCCACATAATTAAAAAAAAACCAAATAAATAAATATGCATGTCTAGCTGTTTAAACAATTATATAGATAAATTAGAAATGTGATAAAGTTCTCAGAATTTGTCCGCTGAAACCAAATATTTTACACAAATCCTAAGTGAGAGTGGAAAATTCTTTTTCAGAAGATCATGGACACAGGTCTCTGTTTCACTGCAATATCAGCATCCCTGATTGCAGAGCTAAAAGCAATATAGGGCTATTAAGAAACTTACACATCACGGTGTCTTAAGAAAAAAATGAAATATTAATTCTGTATGGACACAAATAAAAAAGGGCAAATAAAGAAAAGGAAGAAACTAAAAGTAATATACCCAAAATATTATCATTGTACCTTTTAAAATTAGCAAGTAGTCACTGGTGAAAATTCATCTGCATCAGTACTGGTTTATTTTTTTTTTTAAATAATGTATACTGCACACAATTCTATTACAGAGAGAAAAATATATCAAACAGGGACATGAAAACTATAGAAATGCAAAAAACTGTAGTACCAAAAGGCTTTTTGATTTATAAGTCAAAGCAAAAGAAAATCTGACACAATGAAATTCAATTACCAATTGTTTCCCACGTTCCCACGTTAACTCAGTAATCATTTACTTATTTCAAGGAAATAAGTAAAATGTATAAAATTGATGAACATCTCAAGATAATTCTATGAACAGTAACAACAATTATGAATAGGAGACATTGTGAACACATGTGTAAGAGGGCAATGACACAGAGAATCTATTTATTAAACTTTTTTATCCTGGAAGTGTCATTTCCTAGCCTCAATAGCTGTGGAAGCATGAAATGGCCACTAATTTTTTTCTTTCAGGACAGGCTGTAAAGAGTACTCTGTGAACTGTTTTGTGTATGCAGGTGAGGGAACGCCTCACATGGACTCTGCAGTAAATCAGCTGGCATTTGGAAGCTTATCTAGCTGTACTTCTCCTGGCAGTAAAATGCTAATACTAAAATGTTAATTCTAAAAATATTTGGCATCATTTGAAATCCACTACTGCACTTGACTCTATATTAATCTCTCAGCAGGGAAACACACAGACCAATTAAAATATTGTTTCCTGAATATCTTTTACAATTTTATTGCATTAGAATGCATGCAATGGCCATTGCTGTTGTTTCTCTAGGACAAGGTAAGACTCAGATTACAGCCACTGTACTTTTTTAATAACTCTGAAAATTTCATTTAACTTGCAACCAGAGGCACTGAGTAGCCCCATAATTCTAGTGGTGATGGTTTTTCTAACTTGAGACTGCACAGGACTTCTGTACAAAACTTATGGCTTTTCAGTTGAGGCTTAACAACTTTAGTTTCATCACTGCCTAAACCTCCAGTGACTAAGCCAGCATGTCAGGTATCATGCTAGGTCTTACTTATATGCATCTTACTCACTTTGGGAAACTACAGCTGTATTGAACTGCTAAGAGCAGTTCTGCCACTGAGAGATAAGCTACCACTTTTTAAATAGAGTTTACAGAGCCTGAAAGAGACATGACAAAAACTATCAGCCTAATTTGCATAACACATTTATTTCCTCCCTGAGAAAGCATACTAAAAAGCTGTTGATAAAATGAACAAAAAGTAGGTGCTGCCTTTGCTGCACTGCAAAGCACATAAAGAGTGAGAGTGAAGGACACAGTTCCCTCTTTAACTCTGGCACAGAATTGTGATTATAAATTTCCTTAGTATCCCCTCATCTTCCTTCCCACCACCCTACCGCATTTTCAAGACTGTAAATTTATTATTAGGAATAGACAGGTAAATTTGGCTTTAAATAGTAAAAATGAAACAAAAAACCCAAAAATTATGGATCTATCACTTATAGCAAAAAGACTGAAAAAAACAACATGATGAATCAATGGCATCAATTTTTAAAATTATAATTTATATTCCAGTAACTTCTACAGACCCCTCTGAGTTACTGTACTTTATACTGTCTATAAACATCTGAGACTGCTGTTCAATCAAAAATGCTACAATTTAAAGGGGAAAAACACAGAAAGTAACTGGTCAGCTAGACAAGGGAATCAGTAATAGAAATTTGATTAGCTCAATTGTTTTACATTTTAGCTATTTAAATAATAAAAGATAATTAAAACTAATGAAACAACCTCTCAGTTCAAGTTTTTCCCATAAGAAGAGCTACTAAAACTCAAATGCTTTATTTCTGTGCTGGAGAAAAGAATATTCTGAAATTAAAATCTGGTAATGAAGGCTGCTAGGGCTTGCAGAGCCATGGAGTCAAAGATACCACATAACAGAGTTAATTCTATTCCCTCCCTCACACATGGGTGAAAAAATCCTGGAAAACCAAGATAAATAAAGCAATGTAAAAAAACCTGCTATGATAAATAGATGTGTGAGAGACAGTGCACATGCAAGAGAGAGAAATTCCCACTTCAAAGATTGCATTTACACCTTTTTAGAACACCAACGGTAAACATAAAAAAGAAAATAAACAAGTAACACAAAGTATATCACCAGTTGCTCAAGAAATGGATGCCCTTTTAATAGGTTTCCGAGCGCACTTGAGATAACTTCTTGACCTAATTGGTTTTGCTGTCAAGTTTTAGGTTATTTTTCATCAGCAATACCCCACTTAGTTGAATTGCACCAGTGGCTTGGGGTCTTAAATAAAAGTCAGAGATTAGATAAGATAAAAAAACATTTTAATTCATTAGGCAATCCATCAAAAGGAAATAAAATGGGCAGAGTAATTGCTACAAGTCTAAGTTGAGAGTGAGGAAGTGAATAATTGTATAATCTTTCAGCTCTGTCATTACAGATTCTGCAGAGTTGCTATAGTTAGGCTTATACAAACCTCTTTTTAAAATTTTTTTTGCACCCAAACAATTTGATACACCTTGGCACTAAACATCTAATGAATGCAGAGGCTGTGTAAATGGTACAATACACAGCAGTAAGAGAATGCGCAGTCATATTATTTGTAATCTAAGTTCAAACATCACTTTAGAATATTATTCTATGAGCCTGATCAATATGAGGTGGTTCCAGGTTTCCCTGGATTTTCTTCTCACAGTTTGTCTTAATCTTCTAAGACTTATTGTGTTCAAAAGTGACAATATTTTTCCATGTTTGGCCACGCAAATATTTTTCTATTTTGTTTGGTTCCAACAAAGAAACTTGAAATATATTTTCATATACTTAGCCCAGAATCAATGAGAGTACTTCTAATAAAAGGGATTGAATATGACAGAAAGGTAATTGCACATACTCTGAAGCTAGCTGCCCTTTCAGATCCCTGCTACTACATACCTGAGCCTGCCAGATGCTACTGTGTGCTGGAGACTGCTGCCACAGGCACAGGGGATTGGTGGGAAGTGTAAGGATTCACATGCTGCAGGACACTGCAGCAGGGACAGGTTTCCAGTGGGAAACTTGACACTTGGCAGTGTAGTAAAAAAATGCCTGAGATACACTACTGCTACCTTCTTTCAGAGGAGCATGACTTTCAGATGAAGGCCAAACCTGGTCCACACTGTTTTATTACTCATCTACGTTGTTTTAACAATACAATGTTATTATTCTTTTCTCCAGAACTGAAGCTAAAACAGAGTAACTGTTCAGAGTAAAACCTAAAATATCTTCAACCTGACAGCTAAATCTTCACAAACTAGTGTTGAGAAACGGTTTAAGTTCATCACAGTTCAGACTAAACACGTATCACAGGGTGTAAACCAAATTTGGTTAATTTTTCTTGGTATCTTGAGAATATTTGCTGGCTATGTTGAATAATGTTTAAATAGATCTGTCTTGCAGATATTAGTACCATGAGAAGCTTAACAGATTATTAGCAATATTTCAAAATTCTGCTTCAGTACAGTGAAAAGCATGAACTCCTATCTGAGTGATTTAGAAGTCTTCATAGCTTTAAAAATCTAAACACATTCTCTAGCCAAATGAAGCCATGTTTTTTATGGCTACTCTTTCTTACAAAAGGAGTATGTAAATACCTGCTGAGTTAACTGCTCACACGGTTCTCTCCAAACCAAGGAGCACATTCAAATACACGTATAAAAACAGCATTTAGTGAACCCATCTCCTTATTTTCCTAGTAAACAGTATCAAGAACTGAAAATCCTAGTTTGGGGAATATTTTATTGACCATGATATATAGGCTAAAAGTTGTTCATAACATTTGCAGCACACCAGGTACACATAAAATATGTACATGAAATTTCTCCAAACTGGTAAATTTTATAGCTTGCCAACCCCTACACTTTGAAGTCACTATAACACAAAAGAAAAGCAGACAAAAAAGATAATTCATACTTTTTTAGAAGCTTGTTAATACTTTGCCCAGTTGTAATAACTACTTCAAAGACTGTTGAAAAACTTTAAAGTAGTTTGACATTTGTCAAAATAATAACAGTATATTCTTTTTTCCTATTTAATATAAATATAATAGTATTGTCATATTATTAGGTATCAAACAATTTAAAAATAGTGGACAAATAATGACTAGAAATACTTGGTAGAGAATCATCACGAGCGAGTGAAATATACCCCAATGTGCTTGTGTCTATCACATCACATCACATCACATCACATCACATCACATCACATCACATCCCATCACTATCTGGAATAATATTTAAGTGATTTTTTTCATGAACTACAGAACACCAGTGAGAGCACAGGGTATTATAGAGGGCAGACAACGCCAATATGGAAAAAGGAGAAGGAGCCAGCTTAACTCCAATATGAAAAGCAGATCACTAACCAAGACTCTAAAGGACAAAATTATAATAAACAGCCAAAATAGCTTAAAATCTTGCCAGATCATTATGAATTTCTTTGGCAAAATAACTAATCAGATAGAGGTTGAAACTAAAAGCTGTTTCATCTATCTTGAGTTTAGCAAAACTTTAGGTAGTGCTTTATGTGACATACACAGGAATGAAACAGGAATACCTGGGCTAGATTCAATTAATATTTGACAGAAGCAGACATCATGGACAAAAGTAAATATAGAAAAAACTTTTGTCAAGTGGTAATAGCACATCTTGAATAAAGTCCTTTAGACTGTATCACGTTTCCGTTACTGTCTTGAAGTAAAGCATGAAGTGACTAAGAGATGATTTTATAAGTAGAAAAGGGATGAAAAACATTTAAGACAGATGGATTAACATGGAAGTGATCTTGGTAACCTGGACACTGAGAACAATACTGTGAAAAATACACTGATTGATTACTCTCCTTGCTCTCTGAGCTTTGACAAGAAGCTTGCATAATTTGGAGCCAGGACAATTTGGCCTAGATGCCATTTTAAAGATAGAGATGGACAAAGCCTGAAACAGATTTCCCGCTCATTGGATATCATACACAACAGATCAATTAGGTTACTTAAAATCTTCATAAAGTGTCTGGTTGTATGTGATCCTGCATCAAACTGTTACATAACCATCTCTTCAGTTACCTTCATCTCTTTCATTCTGAGAGGAATAATAACACCCATTCAATTCAATTTTCAAAATTATTTTTCACGCAATCAGTATGAAAGCTAATTTATGAATAACACATGAATATATTAAAATATTAAAAGAACACCTGTAAATTGGGTGATAAATTGAGTAAAAGATGTCAACAATCAGAAGTTATGGAAGAGTAAATATATGTGTTTTTTTCAAATTTAAAATGACGACTGTCAACATTTAGCATCCTAAAGGGCCTCCCACTCTTACAAGCACCTTCATATTCTGTATTACTACACACTTTAGGAACCATAAATCTACTCTTTTAGCTGCTGAACAGAACAGCAACAACAAACTTGATCCGCATCTCCAAGTCCTTAGCCTCTAAGGAAAAGAGACTGACATAGGCAGACCCAGGTGAATTAATACAACCAAGAAAAGAGATTAAGATAATGGCATAGTATTGGTCAGCATGGTTGGGAGCAGACATAACATATCAGAATTCACAGAATATTTTAGATTTTCTGTATGCTGTGGTTCTGAGAGTGGCATAAAGACCTACCTAAGAACCTATGCAATATTTATCAACAGAGCAGATAAGCTCCTTTATTGCACTTAAATAGGCTTGGTTTACATTCAGCAGTCATAGGATAGAGGTGAAAAAAAAGAGAAGCAGAGAGGCAAATTAATTTTTCATTTCCATTTGACTGCTTCTGAAAACTAATACCTTTTTTTGGACTCTCTTCAGACTGTTCTCATGGAAAATTAAAATATTGACTGCCAATCAAGGCACTAGAGATTTTGATTCTCCCCTCCAGTTCAGGTACATAACTTCCTGTATCAAAATCAATAGGCATTAGACACTTAAATGCACAGAACTATGGCCAGAATAAATTATGCTGAGAAAAAGGTCACAGATCATAGGTGTGTTAGCAGTCTCTATATGAAAAGAGTTGTCCTTTTGCCACTTTAATTTTCTCCTTTATTGCAGATTTTTGTGATACACAGATTGTTCATGTGTTTTAGCACTGTTTAATAAGTGACCATGTGATAATTTTAGATTTGGCCTAAATTTTCTAGGGAGAACAGGCCAACAAGCCTCTCAACTATTACTGTGTGGATACCACTTCAAAATTAATGATGATACTTAAAAACTGAAAAATAAAAAGTAGTATAGAGCGAGAAGGAATGTAAAGATGTGAAAAACTCAACTATACACAGAACACAAGAACATGAGAAAAACATACTTTCAATTTCTCTTTTTATGTAGAAATAATGAAATGAAGAATTATTTGAAATACTCATTCGACCTTCGCAATTCTTATTAAAAAAATTCTCCAAGAAATTCTGGTGAAACTGTGAGAAAAAGGCATAGTCTAAAAAGTAAAGGAGCTGGAAAGTATCATAACAAACAGGTGAATTACTGCCTTTAAATTGAAATGTGCTTACATGACTTCATAAATCACAATATTAGAAGTAATTTTTTTTTCTTTTTTCTTTCTTTTTACTCACCCAAATAGACGGTTTCAAATGTAGATTAAACTGCCTATCATTCTTTATGATTGCAATAGATTCCTAGACTATATATGCATAAATAAGATGAATATGCTATATTTATATAAAATTATCTTTTCAAAGGTAGCAGAATCTGAAGAAAACAATAACAAGGTTGTCTAAACTCACAATTTTGCTAGTAAAATACAAATACAAAGAAAGAGAACAGTTTCATTCCAAATACTTTTCCAGCTAATTTAAAAAGAAATATAAATTCATTTAAAAATAGAGATGTCTGTGAAATATAATAGAACAATATGAGGAAACCCCCCTGGCACCAATTTACTCAGTCTAGGACTATAAAAGGTGCAGAGAACCCAAGCATACATCCTGCATGTGGTTTTCCTTGGCATTATTTACTTCAGGAAATGTTGCTGCCTGCTGTATAAAGTCTGGCCAGTGTTCATGCAGAGCACTGGGATGCAGGATTATGATGAAGTTCTTAACATTATAAAAGGCACAAAAAGCACAAGAAAGGGATATTTGCCCTGCAGCCTGCATATTGTTCTTCAGACAGACAAAAATAAGGAAAATTTAGTCCTGTTAAATAGGCTATGACAAAACATGGCACTTGCTCTGTAGAACCATTATAATGTTCAGATTACAAGTACTGGAGGTGTGTAGACAATCACTGGTCCAGACAATTTAAGCATGTCATTAATTGGTTAAAAGTACAGAACATTTTTAACAATTCTTTGTATCCTAAAGACTTTCTCTCAAACACCTTTTTAAATCCTCAGCTGTAGGAGGTCAACGAGAAAGTTGACATCAGCCTCAGCAGGATCTGACATTTTACCTCAGATCTTCATAGAAAAATTAAAGATATTATTTATTACTATAAAATCACAATTTGAAATTGCTAAGGCATTTTCCTGTAGAATGTCACTGATCATGTACAGTTCCACCATACATATATTTGAAAGCATAAGGATTTTCAAGCTTCTGAGACAAACCAGAAGACAGAGAACAGCAGAACTGAACTTCAAGGGCGTACAGCTCACAAACCCTATCAAAAAAGCCTCTATTCCATCAATGTAGTTAAAATTTCTTTTCAGGATTGACTTGAAATGTCAGCTGTTCCCAAGTGAGAAACAAACATTTCTACACAAACTCTATGAGAAACTAAAAGGGGCCTTTTCAGGCAACAGACTGTAGATGCTTTCTACTACATTTTGCAGCTGTCATTTCAAAACCTCACATTCTTGGGGTATTAGGTAATTGCCTCCACGTCAGCTATTCTCTGTTCCAGTGTAAAGGTGACTTCCATGCAAAACAAGTCATCTACTCAAATTATTTTAAAGTCAGAAATCATTGCTCTCAGAGATTTTCTTCTTTAACTAATGAAAAAACACTATTACTTGATTTATTTTAAACAGCATTTCATTAAAACCAACTTCATCATTAATTGTGGTTATAATCTGAAGGACTTCTTGTTTATCTTCTCATATCAGAATTTGAGGATTTTCTCCATAAGCATATTTTTCCTGTTACTTATTTTCCTGTTACATATTTTTCCTAAAGTTACTTCACAAAGAGGGCATTTTTACTTCCATTTCTTTCTTGTCTTAGGGAAAGAATTTTAAAATTAATGCAATGTACTCTCAAGATTTATGACCTTTAATGCTGCTTCTGAATTTTTAGGGGGGGGGAAAGCCATTTTCTCCAGAAAATTTTTGTTATATATTGAAGTTCTGCAGGTACAGTTAAGGTAATTACCTTAATAAAGATTTGTGTTTTCATATTCAGTCTTTTTATTTCTACTCACCAAGCTTGTCTTCTACCTCACATTACTTTGTAGCGTTTTCATTTTCTGTTGAATACCTAACTCTTTTTTTGTGCTGAGTTTCAGATATAATTTACTTTTAAAATTATCCCTTTGCAATTTAAAAAATCATTTTCATTTAAGAATGGTGGTTAGACAAGGATTTCAGCAGAAAGCACCTTATCAACAGTAGTTCCAGTTTTCTAACGAACAGACATAGATGTGCAAATATGCATATTTATTGTTATCTTCAAGCTTCATACATAGAGAGAGCAACATTAATCAGCACATTTTTCTACAAAGCTGCAGTATTTCTGCAAAGTTGGTAAGAATTTCATTGTTCATCATATCACTACACAGTCTGACAAGACCTCGAATTTCTTTCTAAAACGTCAGCTAAGAAAATAACTGCAAGAATCTTCACTTTTAGTTCCACAGCCCGTTCCCAGCTTCTCTAGGGAAAGATGAAGATGCAATGCAGTGCTGAGCCCATTTCAGGTCTGTAGTCGCCCATTGCAGCAGGCCACCACAAGTAGCAGTGGGGATACAGGGAGGCGAGGGAGTTCCCCAGGCTGGCAAGAAAGAGGACAAGCTGCTTGGGAAGCAGAGTCTGCTTGAACAGCATCTCTCCTTCCACACGCAGAGCTCAGAAGGCTGCATCCACTCATATGGCAGTGGAATGTTGAGGATGGCTCTGTATGTGAACAGTGACCCTTTTAAACAGCAAATTTATCACCACCAGCAATAGCCAGGGAAGCAATTTCATCATGCTAGGGCACACGGTGCAACTCACCAGCTGGAACATATTACAGTTTTTTTCTGGAATGACAAACCTCATCTGCATTACTGAGGAGCCTCAAGCATCAACCCAACAACAAAGACAAGGATTTTTTGGGTTTTAATCTAGCATTATTATAGACAAATTTTGGAAATTTTTTTTAGTTTTTGATCCCTCAAGCCTGAAATACAGTTGATTAAGTTTAGTGAGTGCCTGTAGTTTCTTTACACTAAATGAAGGCATTGTTACATACTACAGAATTAATTAGAGAAGTTCCTATTTCCTCACCTCCTTCACTGCTCAAGTTTTCACCACTTGCAAAAAAATATAAAAAGCTTGAAAAGGGAACACAGAAAACAAAGCAGCAACACAGTCTGTATAAACTAAGCATATGGTTTACCACTAACTCACTCTTTGAAGCTTCTCTCAGAAATTGAACACCCACTCTCATTTTTGCAACAAATATTTTTTTTCTTATACCAGATTGATAAAAATTTTACTTTAGTTGAGTAATATATTAAAATCAGTGTTTTGCTAGAATCAGCAATAGACTTTTCACAGTGTACATTTTCTTCCAAAAATTAGAATATCAAGGCATGGCAAATTGGTAAAATGTAGAGACTGAGACCTCCTCCCTCTGTGAGACCAGAAAAAATACTGATATATGAACCAATTACCTGGCTGTGATGCTAGCCCGCTGTACAAGTACTTCTGCCAAGTCTTCAGCTCCAGCTACCGTGCACTCATTTTTCAAATGCCCAGGCTCAGTTATTTATTCAGGACAGCTCATTTAAACAGCTAAATAATTGGTGGAGTCAGACCACATTTGGCCTCCAGCATTCCTTGGATGTCTGACCTCTAGAAGTGTACAAAAATTTATTACAAAATGTACAAGTCTGGAGTGGGACTGCAGAGGCTATTTGCCTTGACAAGCTCTCTGTCAATGCCAGTTCAGGGGTGCTGTCAAAGCCAGAAAGATATCTATCCCATTTTTTTTTATGAGATGAGCAATAACACAGCCACAGCAGCTTGTAAAACATCCAATGCATTTCCATAAAATGCTTACTAAAACTTTATAGTGAAATCTCAACACAAAGAACTATTTTTTAGATCCCTTCCCATTACATAGCTTGTAGGGCCATTTTCATACTAGTAATCTCCCATTACAGCTATGAGATAATACTTCATTTACTACTGTTGTGCTCCCTACAAAATATTTTATTTCTTCAGTACATTTTTTTAAAATGTCTTCCTTTCATGTATATTTTTCTTATTATATGCTTTTAAAGAAGATTTATCATTTAGTGTATGTAAAACAATGAAGAAATTACTCAAAGTGCCTTTTTCACAGTAACAGTAGAACCATACAGGTAACGTAATTAATTTCTACATGCATTCACAGACACAGAAGAGAACAGGGCAACAATGGGAGAGGTGATACCCCAAAAGGCCAGTCAGAGAAAGGGAGTCCCCACCCGGCCCCTCCCTGGGGAATTGATGGGAGAGGCTCCCCACTGCACCCTACAGACTGCAGGGTCACTGCCATGGGGCATGGGACAAGTTGTGGGGTACCAGGGAAGAGCACTTTGGGCTTGGATGAGACTTGATCTGGGATGTACCAGAGAGGAAGCAAAAGTGGGGCAAAAGACAGATAAGGTGGTTTGCAGAGGACCAAGCATGGTAAAATAGAGGGATAAGGGGTTATTAAAGTAGGTCTGACTATTCCCTTGTCTGACTATGCCCTGTGCCAGAACCCCAGAGTCTGTTCTGTCTGCTTATTAAACTGCACACCCTACCCTATTCCTGGGAAAGGGGGTCTCCGGTCTATGCCAAAGCAACTGGGGCCAGACAGCTTATAGATGTGTCAGCAGCTGGACAAAGACCTTGTGTATTTGCCAACGAGCATCAAGACAAGCTAGCCAGTGAGCAGTCTGAGTCCCTGGGAGCCATGTGCTGGGAGTGAGGTACCTGGAGAAGGCAGCTACCAGAGGGTCCGGGTTATGGTCCATTTGTACCAGCCAGAGTTGGATCGGGATGAGTCTCTAAGCCTGGTCATGAAGAGATCCAAACTGTATGTGGGTGTCCATGTGCACACATGCACACTTACACAAATGAGGAAACCAGAGTCCAGCTGCTGGACACACAACTGCTGGGACTTCAGTCCAGCTCCCGGAGGGGCCCTCAGCATACGTCCCAATAACAGACCTTCATCCTGATCAGCCGGACGAGGACATGAGATGCAAACAGAGCTGTTTGGGCTTGCCTTGAATGCTGAGTGGTTCTATCTGTGCTGATATGTGCGGCCATGACCATGATCATGTGCTTGTCAGTGCTGCACCCCACTGAGTGCCCATGGGGAAGGCACACTCATGATGCGTCCAGAGTGGCCCTGACAACATGGACCTGCAGCACCTAACCTCCACCAGACATGGATGAAGATACAAAACAGAAGATCATTTGAAAACTGTATGCATCATTACACTGCAAATCCTTAAAGCAAAAAAAAAAAAAAAGTTACATCCCATAAAGTTGGAAGGACAATTGAAAAGAGAAACTACTACTTTGAGTCAAGAATAAAAATCAGGACAAGTGAAGAACAGAAACCATTTATGCAATCAACATTCATGTTGCTGGGAACCTTAGTATCCATGACTAACTTTGTAAATAAGTATGAATTATTTACTCTTTCTTTGTGTTTAGTGCTATAGAAGAAGAAAAAAGAATCTCTTCAATCAGATCTTTGGTGGATGGTTTCATTTGAGCTGTGGAGGAGTTTTCAGTAATTAATAGCCAGCTGCACATTCTGATATAATGCCAGATGGGTCCTGCGTCATTAAGCATTACTGAAACAAGCTGCTATTTATCAGGTAATGGTCCAGGAAAATAAATCCTTGGAAAAGCAAAACAGTTTTCTTAAGAGGCAAAGATGTATTTAAGGATTAACCTGGTAGTCACTATTTAATTTCATTTAAGAAAAAGTAAGTTCATAAAATGCTCTTTCTTGTGCAAATTATTCATATATGAGAGGGACAGAATCTAGTACTAATCTGCATTTATGATTCAAAGAAAGGTCTTTTGACAAAATGATAGCACTGTTGATCATTACAATTCCTTGATATTTCTTTTAAGATGTTATTTTTTAGTTATTTATATATCTGCCTAAAATTATTCATCCAGTCAAAAATTTTTATATTGGGTATAAATCCCAAGATTGTTCGTTACTGACATTGTAGTTTTGTAAAATGAGATTCTGAGCTCCTATGCAATAATGGGGCACCTCATATCAGTCACACCCACACCCTTCAAACATGATCGCCACAGGTACCTCCCCCAATTTTGGCAGTGCTTAGCTCTGAACTTTGAAGATGGATTAGCAGAAACAGAGTATTCCCAACTGCAAAAAAGTTGATTTGAACAGTATTTATATTATGTTTTGTACTATGCTGGATAGTTAGTTTCTGAATACTGCAGATTATTTACCCCACATTAGTAGACAGTTCTTCATATTCCAAATCCCTATCTTTAGAACAGATCTAACGATATTTTGTCAGTGCTGTTACAGCACAGGTTTTAATCTTTGGAAAGCATGTAGCTTCTCCAGTGGGAAGAGCTCATGAAGAAATAGGCCTTTTCAAATCTGGTGCAGATTTTAAATTGTTTATTTTGAACACCAAGTGCTGGGTTGTCTACTGAACAAGAAATATTGGGCAGCTGCCAAGGCAGTGAAGGGATAAGGTGTACTGTGGAAGCTACATTGTGCTTTTGTGCATTTGGAACAAGTAACCCACATGCATAGGAATGCCAACTTTCCAGTCACCATAAAGTGCAAATAATGAAAATTGTAACATTTCCTAACTTTTTTTCCTTCCAAACGTCTTGTTTTTAACAAGATTGGGTTTGTTTTCATGTAAGCTCATAAACCACAGTTTCGCTTTGCTACAAAGGTGACTTACACATGATGCTAAATTTATTCAAACAGCTGCATGTGAAATCATGCCTTAGTACATTCTGTAATCTTCAATGAGAGGAAACAGGGAGTCTGTTAAAAAGCCTCTTTGCAGCTACTCAATTTGCATGTGCATAACAAGCTCATGAGAATGTAACTGGTGATTTCCACATTCCCCATCATTAAACTTTTTGAACGCCTGAGATTTTCAAGGCACAATTGGTTTGGTACAGTCAGGAAAAGATTTAAACACTTCTAAATACTTTTGTAGATGTAAATATTTTAACTCTGAATCAGAATAATAGCTTTATACCCCACTATATGGAGGTACACGAAGTAAGGATGGATAATTGCTTATAATAACATTGTCTTCAAAAGTGGGTATAAAAGGTTTCTGGCCTTGTATTTCTATTCCCACCTATCCCTGGCTCTCAAGGGAAATAAAACCAACCAAAAATGTTTTCCCCATAGTGTAAATGACAAGACAGGAAAAAAAACCTGTAAAAATAAAATTTCTACAGTAAGAACATTTAAACAGTAAGATAAAAAGTCCAAACCACTAACATTCATCTTTGCTATCAGGTACTATCTTTCCATCTGAACACAGATAAATAGAAGGCAAGGAATTGCATGACATCTAGAAATTTTTAAGAGATGTTTTTCTCAGGCTTTCGCAATGACCTTATCCTAAAGAGGGCAAAACAAGGTTAAAGGCTGACAAACAATTGCTATCAGCCTCAAAGATTATTTCTTTTTCACATATGATAAAACAACTTTTTGAAAAAAACCCAAGATCATGAACAAGCTTTTCTTCAGTGAGAAACTGATAATATCTAACAGTATCCAGTACTTCCTGACTAAGTTTCATAAATCTAAATTTCAGTGAGTAACCAGTTCAGAAAAAAATATTATTTGACGTAACCTAACTACATTCCAAGTGAAAATGGAGGATGTTCTCCCTACAACAGGTTGTTGTTACTTGAGGGATTTCCTGCCAAAGGATGTTGAAGATGAAAAGGTTTACAAAGTTCCCAGAAGACACTGGGCAAAAGCCTAGGAAATACTCGAGCTGAAAATAATTGGAGGATGGGAGAGTAGTTGTGGGAAGTATCATATCAGGCTTTCTCCTGTGAACATCTGCTTACAGCCTGAATGCCAGCCTAGAGGTTACCATGGGTTTCACACATTACATCCATTCCTAAAGTACTGTTACACAATATAAGCAACCACATGCAATAAGATTGAACTAAAACAATTTTATTTGAACAAGAATTAGTATGATCTAAAGAATCAGAAAGCAGAAGTTAACCTTCAGGACCCCACAAGCATTTTGTCCTTGTTGTGCACTTCTCTCTACCTCTGAATTCTACCCCATCCCTGACCCAGAATTTGGATTAAACTCTTCAAGGCAGAGGTTACTTCTTACTATGAATTCTAGCAATGCCAACTATCAAAACAAAAATCTTAATCTGGATTATTATCTTTACACTCAACTGTAAGAATAACAAGTAATATATTTTTTAAAACACACACTACAGTTGAAACTTCTTTCTGTGCTTCCATTTATCCCCCTGTAAATTTTGTAAACAGAAAGGAATGTTACTAATAACCTTTCCAGAATGAACTTTGATATTCTTATAGGAAAGACAATATTAAATCAAAAATTTACCATTAAAATGAAAAATCCTGGAAAATACGGAAATAAAATTAATAAGGAAATAAAAATAACAAACCTTCAGTCCTCTGATGCAAGAAATATTTTTAACAATAAGCTACTCATGCAAACATAAAAATATATTTAAAATATGATGTTCTTGATTTCTTTCTACAATAGTGTTCATTATTCAACTGACCCGCTGTTACACAAAAGTGAGAGAAGAACCTTAGAATCGCAGATCCAAATTCCAGATTTCTTAAGACAAGAGAAAACTATTTTCCAACTTATGGGAAAAGGATGTTACATGTCACTTTCCACCTCTTCCNTAGTTAAAATAGAAACTGAAATATACCTTTGGCATTTAGGTTAGAAGCTGTCTTGTATCTTTCTAGCTCCAACTCTGACAGTCAGAGAAAATCACTGTGTTATCAAGGGAGATTTGGGGAATATTCAAAACTCACATTTATCTGTAATCTTCTCACATGAAGACAGTTTGATGGCCTAGAACCTTTTGTAATCCTTCCCAAATCTAGATGTAATATGACTTGTGCAACAGCATCATATCCAAGAATTGGTGTCAAACATATCAAGCAGGATGTTAAGATGAAGACAGAATTGAACAAAGCTGTGTTTTTTCAGTATTTGAAAGATCTCTATTAACCTCTGAAACATACTCCTTCCTATAAAAAGCCTAAAACCACCCTATAAAACACCCTAAAATACTTCATATCTGCAAATGTCATATTGCATATGGTGGTAGTATTACCTGCTATAAAAAAACCATGAAAATTAGGATACTAGGTTGCCATTACAGACATTTCACTATGTCCTCCAAAGATTCTGTACGAGAGAAGCTACTTTTTTGTAGGTTTATATATTAAAACAACACATGGGTTTGTGATTTTTTTTTTCACAAAAATGTACTTGCAAATACTGGGGGTTTTATTTATTTTTATATATTTGAAAATGTTGGCAGATCAGAATTGAAACAAAGACCTTAATGATTCTGTGATTCTAAGTGTAAAATAAACATAAAACCAGATATGGCTTTAGTGTCCTTATGATTGAGAAACAAGGGGGATACTTAATGGAGCATAGAAAAATGAAAATTTCAAGTATTCTATCATGGGGCTCTCTTCATCCTTTCAACAATCACACCTTGTATAGATCTTAGGTTCTAATTTAGTGGGACAATAAATAAGAAGTGAGAGAAAACCCCAGTAGATGAAACTGTGCCCTTTAGTATGTTGCAAATATATTGACACCCTTGAGATTTACAGGCCTTCTCACTCCCCTCAAGTTTTACATTAATGTATTTTTATTTCTAATAAACTTAGCCTGTATCTGTTGAAGAAAACCATGATGCAGAAAGGCACTTCACAGCAGGAAGAACTAGTCCGAAGACAAACAAGTCTCATTTCTTATTGGTAGTTATAATAATTTGGTTGAGAAAGACTGTGTTTCCATTACATATAGAGTGGTAGGTAAGAAGACCTTAAAGTGACAAATGAGGCATAGCACTTGTTTTCTCTAAAAGTTTTTCTGCTTCTCTGAAAATTTCAAGAAATCCCTCTTTGATCCAAAGCAAACCACAATAAAAATCCAAACATCATTACCCTTCTTTCTTAGTTTAACAATATCATATATCACCTCTTCCAGTTGAGCTGGAGGTAGAAGCATTCCTGCCATCTTAAGAGAAAGAGCTATACCATTTACTCAGGAAAAAAAATTCCAGCCAGTAATTCCTACCTACATTCCCAAAACAATTTCAGCCTTCCTACAACTGCCACAGAAAAATGAGGTATTTCAACTCAGTTTATTTGTATGCAATTTTTCTTCTAACTGTTTCTGATTTCAAAGAGAGAATACATTGGTGGTACATCAAAATTAAGCAAAAGACCTTTGTCTCTCAAAAAAATGCTACCTAACGCGCTGTTAACCATTTAGAATGATCACCGTCACGACTGATACTCTATAGATTTCCATTTAATTTCTCCCTCAAACTACATTCTGATCCATAAGAAACCTTGGTTTATTGACCAATAATATGTTGCCTAAATTAAAATATAAACTTGGAGGATACCAAGGACTCTTATCAACTAATATATTTTAAAAAAATATGTTTTCAAAAAGAAGTCTGGGTGAAATGTAAAATGACAACTTTTAAAATAATCTTTATAGATGAGATTTAGCAAAAATTCAAATATTTTAATTGCCATAAGACTCTAAGACTTGTAAAAAAGATCTTCTCAAAGCACTTACACCAGAGAGTGATATGGGATATAAAGTTTTGTCAAGAATAATTAGTGTACAAAAACAGAGGCCAGTGTCTAATTTATATATATATTTAAATATTTAATTTTTATGACTCATGTACAGAGCAGACTCAACAAAAAGCAAAATATTAATATAAATATTAATATTTAATCTATTAGATTAATAATAAGCTCTGAAAAGAAGAAAACAATATACTTCAAGAACCCTGCTGAAACACTGATTCACAGGGAAAAAAGCCAGTAGTTTCAGAATGGTATCAGAGACTGTTACTGATACCAGATCTACACTTTTAATGTGTATTATTAACAATATGTAATTTTAGGCTAGTTAATATCTTGTGAAAGCATAGTTTCAAAATTAATCAGAATGTTAAAAACCAGAAAAGAGTTTGACCTCCAAGAGCTGCCATTCTTTTACAGAGGACATTATCAGGAATAATAAGCACACTGTGGCTTTGACGAGTGTGAGCCTCAGGTCTTCCACCACACACGGTTCATTGAGTTGAGTACTGGGCTGTGGCACAATTTGGGTTTTTCCTTGCCACAGCATAACAGCTAAAGACTTTAGGGAATCCCTGAGAACACAGCAGCTCAGTCAATATGCTATTTCTCGCATGCAGGGAGG